>CAUYPO010136787.1:0-34599 GCA_963574435.1 Cheirogaleus major | reverse complement strand
CTGGGGCACCCTTGTGACCTCATCATTTTTCACTTGGACTACAGAGACAGCCTTCTGGTCTGCTCTCTGCCTCCACTCCATCCTCCACACTCTGTGGGGAGATTGGATCAAGTCCCTGCCTTGCTGGAAAACCCAGCAGTGAAGGGTGAACCCACTGGCTCCTGAATAAAGTCCAAACTTTATAATATATACTCTCTCTAATGACACCTACTTTGAGCTCCAGCTACACAGAGTGGCTTGTCCATCCTGGAACAGGCAAGTACTTTCGTGTCTCCACACTTTTGCATGTGCTGTTTCCTCTGCCCAGAATGCCCTTTCAGGCTGCCACACCTGACTGGGGAAGCACTGATCCTATAAAAGTGACCAAATGTTTCCTTTCCTCCACCTCTCCATGTTCTCTGTCCCCTTGTGTCCCCTTTGCACCACAGGTAAGCCCCTGCCATTGTCTTGGGCATACCAAACTGGAATCAGATCTTTTGATTTGACCATCTCTCCAACTAGGAGGCCAGCCCCACAAGAGCTTGGATAGAATCTCCCTTGTCTCAGAATCTCCGGCAACACAGCACAGTGCCTGGCACACAGAGCAAATCATGGCAGACTATGGCTTGCTGCCTGTTTTTGTAAATAAAGTTTTACCAGATCACAACTATGCCCATTCATTCACTTACATATTGTCTCTGGCTGCTTCCAAGTTACAACAGCAGAGTTGAGGAGTTGTGCCACAGCCTATGGTTTGCAAAGCCGAAAATATTTATTTTCTGTCTCTTCACAGAAAAAAAGTTTACTGACCCTCATCACAGAAGCTTCATAGATGATGTAGTTGGCTGGTAAATTAAAATTTAATTTTTAAGTAGGGAATCATAAAAGGACATCTACGCAGCTTAAACATTGCATTATAATGTAAAATACTTAAACGCACATTTATTTGTCAATCAGTTTAATGCAGGACCAAGGCCTTTCCTTTGATCAGGGGTTTGTTTCTCACATTGCCTGTCTTATATAAACCATAGCTGTAATGGATCATTCACCATTTCCAATTTTGCTACCGTTCATCCAGCCAACAAGTATTTATCGAGCACCTATTATGTGCCAGGCATTGTGCTAGGCACTAGGGGTGCTGCATCCCATGTCCCCACCCCATGTCACTTACCCAGTGGGGTGCAGGTATCTTACTCATTCACACCTAATATTTAGCAAGCAATTCTTTTCAGAGACTCTCCTTCATGGACTCGCTCCAAAGCATTCAATTTAGTTTCCATAGATGCAACTGTATTTCCTATCACACTCATATTTCATCAGTTTATGTGATGTTTAATTTAAATCACATAATTACAATAACAAGTATGACTGGCACTGAGAGAGTTGACAACAAAGCCAACTGAATCTCATAGAGTGCAAGGCTCAGCTGCTGGGAGCAGAGGTGCACAGGCATTGAGGGTGGGGATGGGGATGGCAGACGGCCAGGTGGCAGCAGGTGCTCAGGGTGCTATGGTCACCAGTTAGGAAGATCTACTGAGGCCATAGGAGTGCCAGGTAATCCAGGGAGCTGCTTTGGTGGAGATGGGTTATGAATGCGTTTATTATATATGCTTCATGAGTGAATAAATAAATGAATAAACAGCAGTCACTTGCTTCCAATAGTGGGATATCTAATTATATTTCCTCTGCTCTCAGGAGAGTGGGAACCAGCTAATCTTAAAATCTTAGATTTGAGAAGAACTTCAGAGGTTTCAAGGTATAAATCCTAGCTATGCATGAATCCCAACCACAGCACTCTTGACAAACGGGCAGTTTTCAAAATGATTTGTTTGGAATGTTTCTAACAATCAAGAACTCACCTCCTTGCCAAATTCTCCCTGCTGATCTTGATACATCCCACTCTTTTCCCAGTTACTTCCTACTCACCCTGCAGGTGTATCAGCTCTGGCTCCAGGAAACCTCTGCTGCCAAGTCTGGTCTGCTTCTCCCGCATGCCCTCTGGGCTCCCTGCACTTTCTCTACCACGCTTCTTGTCTCACCACGCATTGCTCGGGCATCTGCCTCACCCACTAAACTGTGAGCCCCCTGAAGACAGGAGCAGTTTCTTTCTTGTTCACTGTTCTTTCCTCAGTACCTTGCAGAGTGCCTGACACAAGGAAATGGCTCAATAAGTTTTACTCCATGGAAGAAGGGATGATTGGCTGAATGAATGAACGAGTGAGACCCTGCTGGTGAAAGCAGAGGGCACGTGTGGGGAAAAGCGGAGGAAGAGACAGCAAGGACATGAGCCAGGGGACAATGAATACCATGTTGGCTTCATCTGGGTTTTCCAGGGCACTGCCCACTCCTGCCAGGAGGACATGCTTCCCCACCCCTGGTCCCTTAGCCCTGGCTGTGTCCCCTTCATTTATCAGCTGCTGGTGCCTTCCTGGGGGACTCTTCTCATGCTGACCTATCCCCTAGACAGCAACAGTGGGGTCTGATAATCAGTGTGGGCAAATGTTCCTTCTTCCCCAGAAGCAACTCAATAAACTCAACAAATTATCAGAGCTATTTCCTGCTCAGCTGATTGTTAGCTCCAGGGAACCCACACAAACCATGTCAGGTAAACGGTTTTCCTCCACATGCCCGGCTCTCTGGAGGACCTGTCTGTGCCTGGGAGTGCCGAGGGGCAGGGCTCCCGGCTGTGTTTCTGCTGGGATGAATGCTTCCTCACCGATATCCTGGGTCTTGCACGTTGGGTGGCGGCACATCGAGGAGGTCTGGGGGTGGCCTGGGGTGTCAGTTTCCTCCCCTTCCTTGCTCAGCGGCTCAGCTGCCAGGGCTGATGGGGGAGGTGTGTCGTGCCTTCCATGGAGACGATGTGCCCGTGATGCCGAAGTGACGGAACAGGGTTGGGTGTGAAGATGGGAACTGCTGCCAGGTGCCACACTCTGGGGCAGGGGGCTTGTGGTGGGCGCCCTGCAACTTTTCTCAGTTGCCCAACTCCCTTCTTTGCTGCCTCCAGGTCTAAAGCAGGCAGCTCTACTCTTTTCTGAGTTCTAGAAGCCTTTGAAGACCAGTCTCCCTCCATGAAACCGCAGCTCCTGAAAGCGGCAGCCATGTGCAATCACATGGCAACAGCTGATTGGATCGAGGTGGCCATGTGACCCAAGCTGGACCAATCAGCTGATGGCACTTCTCTCAAGAAGGTGGGTCCCTGTGGTCCCTGCTTTGAGGCTGAGGTTGGCAGAGAGAAGGGCTGAGCACTCACTGTGATGAAGAGAAGGCCCCATAGGCTTGGCTGTCCCAGGGGAGATTTGGGAAAGGGTGTGCCAGCATCATTTCTTCCTCTTCTGTTGCTGCCTGCCTGCCCTACCCCCATCACTCTCATACTATGTCCTGCACCTTCTACATTCGTGCTCCTCCGGTTTCTGCTCCAGTCTGACCACCTCCTGGGCCCTTGGCTGGCTGTCCCCTGTCCCCAGCCCAAGTTTCTGTTACTATAGGTTGGAGATCTAGGGCAACAGCCTCAAGGCCTGGCAGCCTCCACACCCTAGGACCTTAAAGCCTGCCCCCATCAGACATGGCCCAGGGACAGGGCACAGGCCTTAAGAGCCTGGTTGGTGACCACAGCACACTCACACTCTACTTAACCCTCTTCCCCTTCCTGGCTCAGGTCTCTGCCTAAATGGAGATGCCATCCATCTGGTTCATTACCTGTTTTGTTCCCCACAGAGACAACAAGTTTAAGGTTAAAGGTTAAGGGCCAGGCCCCTGGAACCAGACAGTCCTGTATTTCTGCAGTCCCCAGCCCCGAGGCCACGGTATTCGTCTGTGGCCTGTTATGAACAGGGCTGCACAGCAGGAGGTGAGCACTGGGGAGCCAGGGAAGCTTCATCCGTATTTACAGCTGCTCCCCATCACTCGCATCACTGCACAAGCTCCGCCTCCTGTCAGATGAGTGGCGACATTAGATTCTCATAGCAGTGCAAACCCTACTGTAAACTGCACGTGCGCGAGATCTAGGTTGTGGCTCCTTACGAGAATCTAAAGCCTGATGATCTGAGGTGGAGCTGAGGCGGTGATGCTAGCACTGGGGAGTGGCTGCAAATACAGCTTAGCATTAGCAGAGAGGTCTGACTGCACAATAAATGTAATGTGCTTGAGTCATCCCGAAACCACCCCCCACCCCCTGTAGTCCATGGAATAGTTGTCTTCCATGAAACTGGTCCCTGGTGCCAAAAATGTTGGAGACCACTGCTGTATTTGAATCCAAGTTCACTAGCACACTAGCTCGTACTAGTTATGTGAACATGAGCATGTGGCATAACTTCTCTAAGCCTCAGTTTCCTCATCTGCGCAATGGGATTCCTCTGTACGGACATGCTTGTGTATATAATGTGTCCAAGACTGTGCCTGACACACAGTAGGTGCCTCACAAATGTGAGCTATTTTCCTCCCTTGCTTAGGTCTGAGAGGAGGGGTGAGATCTTATCGGTGCTTTGAACCCTACCTCCAGAGGACACAAGGATTAAGCAGACTCCAGAGCAGCCTGGCCTAGGTTTCCCCAGGGAAATGAGGCTACCTGCATCCATCTCTGGTGACAGAACAGTACAGGAGTGGAAGGACAAGGCACTGTGTGGCACCCAGAGTGGCCAGTGCACTTGGCCATCACCTTCCTTCTTTCCCCGGGGCGACCCCAGCTGACCCCCACCAGCTCCTATTTCCTCAGCCTCTACCTGCCCCTGGCAGACATGACTCGGAGAAGGAACCTGCCCCCTGCCTTGGAGGGTGGCAATGTTTACCTCACAGAGGCCCCCAGGGCTTGCATTTGGATGCTGCTTCTCACCCAGAGGAAATGCTACAGATGGTTTATTGAGGAGTCACCAGGAGCGTGTGACTGCCACTTGGCCACCATTCTGAGTTTGAGCATCAATGCTCCCTGACCCCTGAGGAGGCAGTTAGGCAGCCCTGCCTGAGACCAGCAGCTCTGACGCCTGGCTGAACGAGTGAGACTCCCAGCAGCTGGAGAATGGGTGGGCTAAACATCGCACGCACACTAAGGCCAGTGATCAAGGTGTCCTAGAGTCCCACAGAGCTGGATTCTTATCCTGTCTCCACCATCTGCGGCCATGTGAGCTTGGGGAGGTGGCTTCAACTCTCTGAGCCTCTCTTTCCCAGTTTATATCTCATAGTGTGATTGTGAGGATTAAAGGTGATGCAGTGATGCTCATAAAGTCCCACTAAGGCCTCAAGACATGGCAGCTACACGTCTTGATCATGCCATGTTACTATGTCTCTGTGTAGCAAGTCAGACTCGTGGGCAAAGGGACTAACACGTACTGAGTAGAAAGGAAATTGGGGTAGTCAGCACATGGGCCCTAGAACGAGACTGCCTGCGTTCAAATCTCAGCCTTAAACTTACTATCTGCTTACTTTAGACAAGTAACTGGGCTTCAGTTTCCCCATCTATTTAATAAGGACAACAATAGCACCCACTTCAGAGTCATTAAGAGGTTTAAGTGAGATGATGCCTGCAAAAGCTCTCAGCACAGTGCCTAGCATAGAGCAACTACTCAGAAAGCATCCAAAAAGGGGTAAGGCGAGCTCTTGTCTTCCCATAGCAGTTGCCCCCATCCCATCTGAGTTAATCATGTCTTACACTTTTGGTGTCAGGTGGCAGGAATCCAGATCCCATCAGCCTAGAGAAGAAATTCTGGGCTGCTATAGACAAACCATAGGAAAAGCGGGGATATAGCTGGCTGCAGGGGTGACCAGATGCCACAAGGCCCATCTCTGTGTCCTCTCTGTTGTCCTCTGTCTGCTGGCATCATTCCCTCTATTGCAAATGGTGGCTGCTTGAGGCTGGAACCATGTCCACCCTTGTAGCTCCCTGACTCACCCTCTGACCTTCATCAACAGAGAGAAGGTGAAGAGCTCTTGCCTTGGTTCTAATTAGAAAAAGTCCATGAGAGGCCTCTGATTAGTTCAGCTGGGACACATCACCCTTCCTTGGGGCTAAGGACATATCCCTACTAGAACCCCATAACTGATTTAGGGACAGTTCTCCAAAAGAAGGAATGTGCTCAAAAGAAAGGAGGGTGCCAGGCAGGCAGAGCAAAGGTGTCTACTGTGGGTGGAAAAGCCGGGGTCGGACTGAATGGGCAGGGCCGCCTTCCACTCTGCAGTGTAAGGGAGGAGGTTTATTAAGGCCTGTGAGGGGTACCCCCAGATCACTGTGGGTGGGGTGTCCCCACAAAGTCCAACTTGTTCTAGATCTGTCCCACGTCCTGCCAGAGGTAGCCAGGCATGCCTGCCTCCTGCCATGCCAATCCCATTCTTGTGCTTAATAATCTGTCCAGTTTCCTGTCCCCTATCTCCCAGCCACTGGGTACTGACACCTCACCCAGCTTCGGCCAGCCTCTGCCCTCAGGGCTGGACCCAGCTGCTGCAGATGCTGGAGAAGTTCTGTGGGTCACCCAGGTCAGCTGACTTGCTGGACTCAGAACATCCCATGACCTGGAGATAAATTGCTGAGCTCCATCTGTGATGAGGGTCAACCCAGGTTAGCAAAGACTCACCCGCATCCCTTTAAATGTTGAGATTTAGATAACTTATTCTTGTTCTACCTTCCCTCCCCTGCCTGTTCCTTCTGGTTTCAGCCTGTCCCTGGCCCCAGCCACGGAGCTCCTAGACTACTCAGAGGCCAAACACCTGAGCCAAGAAGTCACACAAAGCTGAGTTTGGAGCCTGGCTCTGCCACTCATGGCTGTGTGGCCTTAGACAAGTTACTCTCTCTCTCTCTGCTTCTAGGGATGATGTACCTAAAGTATGATCATCATTTTTATTAAAATATCATGGTCACATCTGATTGGATAACAGTTCCTGGCATGAGGTCAGTGCCAAAGAGCCTCTAAGTCTGGCTGCTTAAGGCCCGGCCTTCCCACCAGTCTGGCTTGTTATACGTAGAGATGCAGGAAGGGTCGGATGCTTCCCTGACTGCCAGCCTCCTCCCTGAGACGTTCCGTCCCGCAAGCACTGTTCATCCCTGGCCATCAAAGCAGCAGCTCCACTGCCCTAGCAGCTCAAAAGCTATTTATTGAGATATGTGTGAGTCCATGAGCGAGTGAATGGACTGAAAGAATATAAGAATGTAAGAGTGAATTGGCAAGCAAATGAGTGAATTAGTGACTAATGAGTCAGCAAGTGAGTGAAGAAGAGTGTGTAGAATTGAATAGATCATGCTCTCTCCCCTCAACTAATCTAATACGTGACAGCATACATTTTCCATCTTTAAATTTTCCATCCTTATTAATGCAAGTAGGGGTGAAGGATTGCACAGGAAAAGTTACAGACCACAAGCTGGATGGGAGAGATACTGTGTTAGTTTCCTATTGCTGCTTTAACAGATAACTGCAAATTTAGTGGCTTTAAACTACACAGATATATATTATCTTACAATTCTGGAGGTCAGAAGTCCAAAATGGATTTCAGTGGGCTAAGATCAAGGTGTTGGCCCAGCTGCACCCCCTCTGGTAGCTCTAGGGGGAATCCCTTTGCGTGCCTTTTCTAGCTGCTGCTGGCCACCCGCATTTCTTGGCTTGTAGCCTCTTCCTCCATCTTCAAAGCTAGAAGTGTAGCATCTTCATAGCTCTCTCTGCCTCTGATCCTCTGCTTCTGTCATCTTGTCTCCTCTGACTCTGCCATTCCTGCCTTCCTCTTATAACAACCGTGTGATTACATCATGCCCACCTGGGTGAGCCAGAATAATATCCCTGCCTCTAAATCCTTAACGTAATCTCATCTGCAAAGTCCCTTTTGCCAGGTGAGGTAACAAATTCACAGGTTTCGGGGCTTAGCATGTGGACATCTTTGGAAAGCTGTTATCCTACCTTGCTCAGAAGGGAAATGCAACCAAGAGTCCTACCCTACAGAAGGGAGGGGCAGGAGGAGGACAGAGGAAGCTTCAAAGCATTTATCAGATAAATGCCTGTGCCGGGTACTTTGGCTCTTGTTATTGTTGCTTTTGTGAGCACTGGGGTTTTTAAAAGCTCAGGTGATTCCAGAATGCCCCAAAACTTGAGAAGTACTTTGACAGAAATATGCCAAGAGCATTTGCTGCTGTGATTGGGGTTAATATCAGGCCCTACGATTCCTGGAGGTAACAGATCAAGAGTAAGGTGTCTCATTGCTGCCAGCTGGGGTGACTTTTAAAAAACTTTTTATTTTGAAATAAGAATAAGAGTTGGAAAGATAGTACAGAAATGTCCTGTATATCCCTTACCCCACCTCCCTCGTGTTAGCATCTTACAGAACCATGGTACATGCATCAAAACTAAGAAATCAGCATTGGTACACTACGACTAACTAAATGAATAACTTTATTCAGATTCCCCCAGTTTTCCACTAGTGCACCTTTTTTTTTTTTCTGTCCCAGGATCCAATCCATCATCTCTCATGGCGTTTAGTTGTTAAGTCTTCTTAGCGTCCTCCAATCTGGGTCAGTTTCTTAGGCTTTCCTTGGTTTCTCAAGACCTTGACATTGTCGATGAGTACTGATCAGGTAATTTGTATAATAGAATGTCCCTTAATTTGAGTGTGTCTAATGGTTTCTCATGATTATACCTGGGCTGTGGATTTGGGGGAAGAGCACCATGGGGGTGAGATGCTCTTATTATGGCATCATAGAAAGGGTGTGTGTGATATCAACATGACCCGTTACTGATGATGTTCACCTTGACCACCTGGCTGAGGTGGTGTCTGCCAGCTTTCTCCACTGTAAAGATACTACTTGAGCTTTTCCATGTTCTATTCATTAGAAGTGAGTCACTAAGCCCAGCATACACTGTAGGGGAGGGGGAGTGCCAGTTGTTTTTATTCCCACGATTTCAATTCGGTTAATACTAATGGCTTTATCATCACCTCCCTACGTTTTGCAGATATGGTTGTAATGAGCTAGACTTGCCCAAAGTTACTCAGCTAGTAAATGGCAAAGCCAGAATTTGAACTCATATCTATCTGGCTCCAAAGGCCATCCTCTTCCCACTTCATGTCATTGCTCCCAAGTAAAGAGGATTCCACAGTCTCCGAGGTGGGAGCTCCCTCCCAGCTTGCTTGGATGGTGCTTTTCAAATCAGTCCATGGACTGTGACCCATCAGTGGGCCATGAGATTAGTCTGGGGTTTGCACTTTAAATAACGAAGTAGAGGCGACTATAATAGAAAATAAGAGTATGTCACACACGTAGTAAGTATGGTTTTGTAAAACTTTTTATTTCTGTAACCTCTCTGTGCTTTGCTACTTTTATCCTGACAATGGGGATAAAAATAGCACCCCCCATAGGGCTGTTACGAGGATTGAGTGAATTGATATACATAAAGTGCTTAGAACAGAGCTGGCACACATTAAACATTATATAAATATTACATACATGTGTAAGTGAGCCGTGATGTAAAATGCATTTCTTGCCGTAGGCTTCAATCAAAATGTTTGAAAATACTGAACTCACATCTCTAGACCAGGGGTTGGCAGATTTATGACCCTCAGCCTATAGCCTGTTTTTGTAAATAAAGTTTTATTGGAACATAGCCACACTCATTCATTTTGTATTGTCTATGGATACTTTGGGAGCTACAGTGGCAGAATATGGCACTTGCAACAGATACTCTGTGGCCCACAAAGCCTAACATATTTACCATCTGGCCCTCTAGTCCAATGGCCCTGCCTAGAAGTCATCTCATAATGCAGAGAATATTAGACGCCTCTTCCTAGGCATGTGGTCCTGTTGTGCCACTGCCCTTGTAGGCATGTGTGCCTCTGCAGAACACTCTCGGCTGTGTGACTGCCAGGCACTTGGGTCTCCAGAAGCTCATGACCCTTCTACTTTGAACCGATGCCTACATGGTAGAAGGCTAGAAACATGGTACTTTGGTTGGGGTCCCAGCAGGAAAGAGATGGCCATTCAAATTAGAATAACTCAAGGAGCATTTAATAAAGAGGTGAGGGCAGAGTGCAGGAAAGTCACAGAATATAGGAAAGTAGCAGAGAACTCAGAGGCAAGTAAAAGCAGAGCTGTTATCACTCTAGGCAGGAGGGACAGGGGAGGGGGCAATTCCTGAACCTAGAAGAAAGGTCATTTAAAGAGGACACCTTAGGAGCAGCAGAAACCTTAGTCCAGAGAGGACAACCAGCTCCAGGTGACCCTGTATGTGGGGAGGGAGCCAGGAGGATAAATGCCTCGATTTCACCTTCTTCCATCTCTGATCTCCTGTTGGGAGTCCCCAGTGGCCAAACTAACATCAAAGCCAGAGGGCATGGGGCCCATCAATGTAGCTCATATGGGTTGGCTTCCCAGGCCAGAGAAGGTTAAAAAGAGAAAGTTGGAGAAGGTTGGAAAGAGGCTCTAGAAGGGCAGACCTTAGATACCCAGGACACATAATACTGATTTAGAAAGCCAGGTTCATTCACCTTCCCTAAGCTCCCCTCAACAAGGAGCCCCCCATGCTTCCTCCCTCCTGATTGGAAGTTTGGCCCAAACACCAAAAGTCTGCCATAGCTTTTACCTTGTACTGCCTTCTCTTCCTGTGTCTGCTAACCTCCAGAGGGTTATCATGGGGTTACTCTTTCTGGGTCTTATCATCACGAGAGGGGTGTGAGGTTATGAGCAGAGGCACGGGCAAGCTGCTGTGTGTGCATGTGTGAGTCTGAGCAGAGTCTGAGCAGTATGTGTAGACTTGAAGGTTCTTCTTCACGTCTCATCTTTCTATCTCAGGAAGGAGCTGTGCCCCATCCCTCTCTGCAGCCCAGCTCAAGTCCAACACACACGTGAGCCAACCTCTAGACCCTTGGGAGAAAGAACCAGAGTGAAAAAAGCTACCTAGGCTGAGAAATGTCCCCAGAGTGATCTGTTCCCATTGGCCACACTCCCCACCCACCAGCCCAGTCTTCCTCAACTGGCATCTCATATCTTACAGGCCCCCAAATCCAGCCACAAAACTACAGCTTATCACCTGGAGGGGATTCTCTGGCCAATTCCAAACACTCAATTTATGAGAAATCATGGGCTCACAGGGATGGCCCCTCGCAGCAGGGCTGGGGACTCTAATCAGTCTCTACTGATATCTTTCTTTTTCGGAAGATAAACATTGATGTCAGTTTTGGAGCCCTGGGAATGGACTTGGTAAAAATTTAAAATGTAGTCTGGTCTTAAGCAAGTTTCCTTGCCAGGCTCAGTGTCTGAGACCTCTGGACCCTCGGTCCCCCAGGAAACAGTTCTATGCAGGCAGGACAAAGCACAGGCCTGGGTCACGCCACTAGCGGTCAAAATCCACAGTCACACGTGTTAGCGGCTGTTTGACCTTGAACACGCTACTTTTTATGTTAATGAAACTGGGTTTTCTAGTCCTGTGAATCTGGCATTATCATCAGTCTATGAGTTGTATTAAATCCAGCGCCATACAAGCACCTTAGAGTGTCCAAAGGCCAAAAAATGATACTTCCTTATCTTTTTCTTCCAACTGGAAGACTAGTAGAATCTTTGTAATGACTTCTACAAAAATCCAGAAACCGACTAGTTTGATCATAGTGGTTATAGCTTTATGCTCTACCCCTAAGAAATGGGGACCCCTCGCATGAGAGTGGGCAGGCCTCCTGATGGGCTAAGAGCGCCACCCCAATTGTAGGGACTCAAGTGTAATTACCAACGTCTCAAGGTGCTCCTCCCTCTGTCCCCTCAGATTTCTTCAGAGAAATGAGGAGTTCAGACTCAGAGCCCAAGTGCTCAGGTTTTAAATTAGACAACTTTGTCCTGACAGGAACCGAGTCACAGCTGTCACACCTGATTACTTTTTGAGTTACTACTAAACCCTTTGTACAGCATGAGCTGCCACTGTTCAAGGCAAACAGAAAGCTTCACATTTTATCATGACAGCTCTGGAGCCATCCACCTCCTCGTGTTCATTATTTCCGTGCTGTCTTTAGAAGGGATGACGTGACATCCTGACAATCTTATAGAGGGAGGCAGACCCTGTAGCCTGTTACTACACCTGAGCGACTTTAAGCCCCCAAAGCTGAGCAAAACCCCCTGCCTCCAAGAAGCCAAGAAGAAATATTTCTGGGGGAAATAGCTGCTTCGTAGCCTTCTTTGGATGGATCATCATCTTTTGTAAGAGGCAAAAATTGACCCTCAAGAAATCAACCAATGAGAGCCCCTGTGTACAAATGCCCACAGGCATTGGCTGGGATTGGTCAGCTTATAAATGATGTCACAAGTCCCTTCCTCTGACCTGACAATGCCACCACCACTGAAAAGGCCCACCCCTGACTGCAGCTCTTGCAGAGAGAAAAATTCACCGCAAGTAGAGCACCTTCTAGATTGCTCCTGTAGTGTGGGCACAGACGTCTCTGCTGTCCAAGTTACTGAATCCAGAAAAAAAATGATCTTATGAACATGGGAAAAGAAGTCCAGCTAAGGCCCAAGGTGAATGTCTCTTCTTACATCCACTTTTTGCTGAATTACAGAAACAAATTCAAGGAGCAACAGCCAAACACCTACCTTGGCTTTAAAGAGTTCTCTAGAAAGTGCTCAGAAAAATGGAGGTCCATCTCAAAGCATGAGAAGGCCAAGTATGAAGCCCTGGCCAAGCTTGACAAAGCCCGATACCAGGAAGAGATGATGAATTACGTGGGCAAGAGGAAGAAACGGAGAAAGCGGGACCCCCAGGCCCCCAGACGGCCCCCGTCGTCCTTCCTACTCTTCTGCCAAGACCACTACGCCCAGCTGAAGAGGGAGAACCCAAACTGGTCAGTGGTACAGGTGGCAAAGGCCACAGGGAAGATGTGGTCCCTAACAACAGATGTGGAAAAGCAGCCGTATGAACAGAGAGCAGCTCTTCTGAGAGCTAAGTATCAAGAGGAACTTGAAGTCTACCGTAGGCAACGTAACAATGCCAGGAAGAAGTCCCGGGCATCGGGTAGAAACCAGCGTAGAGGAAAATCTTAGTCGGCTAAAGCTGATGGATCCACTTCGAGAAAATAAAATGCCATTCAACCATATTGCCTGTCCCTGGTCTCATGTGTGGCGTAAGAGCAGCCCATGGCTGCTGCTTTGGAGTGGCTTGGTGGAGGAGAGATTGGGGTGGGGAAACTAATCTTGGGGAGAGGAGGGAAAGGAAGGGGAGGGGATGGGAGGGGAGGGGAGGGGAGGGGAAGGGAGGGGAGAGCAGGGGAGGGACAGTTTTGAGAGAAGTGGCAACGCTGTCCTAAGGGCGTGGCTTGGGCAGGTGGGTGGTAGTCCCCAGAGTGTACAGAAGCCAGCAGTCGTGGAGGTAGGAGCATCCTGGCCCCAAGTGGTGATCCAGGTTGGAGGACCCTCCTCAGGGTCAGGTGCAGGAACACGAGGCGAAGTTCTGATGAGGAGGGTGGCAGGATTGGGCAGACTGCCAGGGCCAGAAAGCCTGGAGTTCAGTTTAAGCTCCCCTTTCAGGCCCCAAAAGAGAAATGTGACGACTAGGAGCTCATCCCTGGGCTGGGACCCAGCCAGCAGGTTAGAAAGCTGGAGTTTAGATGGGCCTTTGGGGACCCAGAGTTTCCAGCAAGACTTAGATACCTTTAGTGAGCCAGGATGGAACCCCAGTGGTGTTCCCTAGTCAGGATGAGGCCATGGACTGATTTTACACAGACACACAGACACACACACACACACACACACACAACACACACACACACACACACACACGGAAATCAACAGGGAGAGCCTCTGCCTGCAGCTCCCAGGCTTGGAGCATCCACCCTGTCATTTCTCAGTGGATATAATTAAACTTATGGTGACCTGGCATCCATTCTTCTTGCTCTTGGTCACAGCACCCTGACTCTTTTGGGACTCCCTTCAGTGGCCAAGGCTTGATCAGAAGACAGAATCCCTCTGGCCCCAGTGACTGGGTCAGCGACAGGCACGTGACCCATGTTAGCCCAATCAGGGTGGATCTCAGGACTTTTGTCAGGAGTCCTGGGGGAGAATGCAGCCCGGGCGGCTGCTGACAGCCACTTGCCACCTCACGGAGCCTGAGAACCGGCCATAATGGTAGAGTCCCTTCGGCAGCAGAGCATTCTCCTGGACTTTTCATTGAAGACGACCCCACACATTTCATTTTTTGCCTAAGATGGTTTGAGTCAGGTTTTCTGCTACTTGACAATAATTTGACACAAATGGGATTGTGCTGTAAGTGTCTGTGCAGTGACTAGAGTTTTCAGGCAACGGTATACCGTGGGCAACGTTTCGTACCAATCAATAAAGATTGAAATGGAATATTTCGAAATGGTTCTTTTGACTTCTTGACATCAAAAAGATTGGGCCAAAATGCAAAACTGCTTTTTTTTTGTAACCAGGTTATGCATGAAACAGACCTCCCTCACTCCACCTCGAACCCCTAGTCTGTGTCGGAGGACTTACACTTTCTACTCTACGGCACTATTTGAACTTTTACTTTCAAAACAAAAGCAAAAGCAAAAATCCATATCTTTGAGCAGTCTTGTAGAGCCACCTTTGGGGACGGGAAGTAATACAGTGGAGTGATGTCGATTTCAGGGTCTGGGATCAGACAGGCTATTCATGGGGGATTCCCATGTCCCAGACGCTGTGCTGGGGACAGGGAGGTGCCTGGTGGATGGCTGTTAAGTTCCTGCCCTGGGAGAACTTTCCTTCTGCTGAGAGAGGGACGTGGGCATGAGTCACAGCACTGCAAGGCACGGTGATGAAAGTGAATACACAAAGTGCCAGGGAGGGAGTAGGACCACCCACCAAGCCTATCCTGCCGTCTTCATGAAGGAAGTGGCCTCATTCCACTTGACAAGCTTGTACTCGAGCTGGCAGAATTCCGCGCCCCACAGCTGTGACCCCAGCTTGGCTCTGCTCCCCCTCTCGCCCGACTTCCACCCTCTCAGGAGACACCCTCATTTTCTGCTTCATTGAGAAACAAGAGATCATCAGGCACAAGTGCTCTCCGTTTCCTTTGTTCTCAAAATATGACCCACACTCGTCCTTTCCTCCTGGTCTCGTGCCTCATGGGGAGCCAAACCCCTCCTGCGCCAGCGTCCCTCTGCCCTGCCTCCCTCGGGCCCCCGCCCCTTATTGTAAGGAGGCCGACCCTTCAGTGTAAGCTTGCACAAACTCACTGGGAGCCGTGATGTAGTGGTTCCCATCTTCACATCGGCAGGACATAGGGCAAGTGCTAATTCCTCGGAACCTCAGGTTTCTCATCTGTGCAATGGGAATAATGCCCGCCTTTACAGGCTGTTTTAGTGATTACATGAGGTGACACATGCAAAAGTATTTGGCACAGTCCTGACCACCTAACGGGGACAGTGGAAGACACCCTCTAAGCTGGCTGTTCCATAATCCCACACACTTCCTTGTGTTCACACCCTTGTATAATTCCTTGCCATTAAATGTGGGTAAGACCTGTGACTTTCTTCTGACTAAAGGAGATGGACGTCACTTCTGTGATTATGTAATGATGTATGATACTCCATCTTGCTAGCCAATTTGCTCTAGAGATTCTCCTTGCTACGGTACTTGCTAGCCTGCAGCCAAGTTTGAGAAGCCCATGTGGCAAGGAACTGCAAGAAATCTCTAGCAGCCGAGGGAGGCCTCAGACCAACAGCCAGCAAAACCCAGCAGCTCTCAGTCCTACAACCACAAGGAACTGAAAGCTGCAGCAGCCATACAAGTGAGGAAGCAGACCCTTCCTTCCCCAGTCAAGCCAGCAGATCTTGGTCCTGGCTGATACCTTGATTGCAGCCTTGTGAGACCTCAAGCAATGGACCCAGCCAAGCTATTTACTGGACTTCTGATCCATGGAATCTGTACAAATGTATGTTTAAATGTTTAAACTGTGTTGTTTTAAGCCACTAAGTCTGTGGAACTGTGTTATACAGCAATAGAGAACTAATATATTACTCAATAAATGCCAGCTTCTTATAATTCTAGAAGAGACTATCATTAGTCATGTTTCCACCTCCAGCCTCTACCCTCCCCATTTAATTTCCTTTCCTTTGTTACCAACCTCTTGAAGGTGGAGGGGCACCCCCCTACCCTCCGGTGCTAATTAGATCCTGACTTGCACCACTCTGTAGTGGTTCCAGTCGTGCTGTCTCAGTTCCAAGCCGAACTGTGGGCTCTCGGTGGGCAGCAGCTGTGTGGCGTGCCACACTCCACTCCGGGAAGACGGCCCTCCCGCACAGCCAGGCCCCGGCCCTCATCCCACCCCTTCCTGGTTTCTTGTGTGATTAATTATATGGATGTGGGTGGCCGCGGTAGAGTTTTGACAACAGTTTGCAGTGCCCCTGCTGAAAACTAACTCCATTAACAGTCCTTTATGAAAAAGACAACAGGAGGGTGTGAATCCACTGGCTTCTAATGACTGCAGTGTAATGACAGTGGAGGGAGAGGGAGGGAAGGAGGAGGAGAAGTGGGGGAGCCTGGACCTAAGATAATGGGTGAGAGGAAAAGCAGGCGGAAACTTGGTGTGGTGCCACCATGCCAGGCCCACTCAGCTGGCCTCGGGCGCCCCTGTCCTTGGGAGGAGGAAGGCAGACCTACGCCATCTCCATGACTGAATCCTCCACTCCGATCCTTCTCTCTTAGAGCCCTTTTCCGTGTTCATGGAGTCATTAATGAATTCATTCATTCATTCAACAAATATTTATGTAAATCTCATGCCAGCAATATAACAGCAACTGTTCTGGTGCTAGGCACTCTAGGACCCTCATCTCTCATCTCCTGTCACATTGCAGTGAGGGGGAGACAGACAATGAAAAAGCCAACAAATAAGCACACCAGGTCATTTTTGTATAGTGTCAAGCGCTTGGAAGAAAATAAGCCCGGGTAATGGTAACAAGATGACGAGTGCGGTAGAGGGCACTTGGAATGGGTGGTCAGAGGTGACATTTGGGTTTAGATTTAAAGGACGAGAAGGAACCATGCATGCCAAGGTCTAAGGGAAGAGTCCTTGGAGCAGCAGGGCAGCAAGTGCAAAGGTCCTGAGGCAGGAGTGAGCTTGGCATGTTAGAGGGACAGAAGGGAGGCCAGAGTGACTGGAGGTGTGGGAGAATGGGCGAGATGTGGTTGGAAAGGTGGAGGCCTTGGCAAGGGGCCTATGTTGAAATCTCAGTGTAATGGAGAGCCAGGGAGAGTTTCCAGAAGGGAGGCATCATGCACGTCCATCTTTGATTTCTTTTCATCGGTCATTCTAGAGTCTTCAGATACTATCAAGTGCCACCCCCTCCAAGGAATGCAAGAGGCAAGGCTAGAAAACACCAAACCTGCGGCATTTTTTCATTTTGAACAGCCTCCGCTGATATTCCTTGGAGCAGCTGTAAGCTAAAACCCAAATGTGGAAACTGTGAAACTTCTCTTTCTGTGATTTGTTTCTCTAGGGATGGAGGAAATGGGTGGGCATGAGTGGCAGAATATTCCAGAGCAATACTTCTTCCTGGGTCTTGCATTTCCATGGGGAACAACTTCTACTAGGCCAGTGGTTCTCAGTCTTGAGCCTGTATTAGAGCCCCCTGCAGGGCCTATTAAAACAGATCGGGTGGGCCCCACTCCCAGAGTTTGATTCAGTATTTCTGGGAGTTGGACCTATAATTTGCATTTCTAAAAGTTCCCAGGTGATATGGATGCTGCTGGTACCTGGACCACAGAAGAATTTGTCTCCTTCATTCTGTGGAGGTGTGACTTGGCTGCCTGCTGAGTTGGAGAAGAAAAGCTGACCATACTCAGTTCCCCCTCTCTCCCTCTCCCTCTCCCCTCCCCCTCCCTCCCTCTCCCCTCTCCCTCCCCCTCCCTCTCTCTCTCTCCCGCTCCCTCTCCCTCTCTCTGGCTAACTCTCTAGCCAGTTCATCAGTAATAAAGCTGACATGCTGATCCTCATCTGTCTTTCTCCTGCATCTGCCAATTGATTCTGCACTTGAGAGGGGAATAAATATATTTATTTACTGGGTTTCCCTCAAATGCCAACAGAGAAATTGATTCCATAACAATCAGCTGGCATTTGGGCAGCAGCGTTGGGACCTTATAGTTGGTTTCAGCCTCTACCAAAACATCAATTGTTTGGGGGGAAAAGGTCCAGTTCCTGGGCCGTAAGACTGGAGGTCAGGTCCATGGATGGGGTGAGGTCATCAGGATGACGTCACAAAGGCATAGAACTCCCTGTTTCCTCTCATGTGACCTCTTGTCACACTTCCATAAACAATACCTGCCCTACAGGTGTGCTGAGGAATAAATGAAATGCCTGGGATGTCACTATAAACGTAGTCTGGTGCATAGGAAGTGTCCTAAGAATGTGGGCCTCTGCCCTGGTCTCTAAAGGAAGGGGTAAAAGCTGAGAGCAACACTTAAAAGGTAGTTCAAACAGGAGAAACAGCCTGGCCAAAGGTCCACAGGGAGCCTTGTGAGTGACCCTGCGGGCTGTCCCTGACCTCATGTTCAGCGACGATGAACATTCTGTTAAGAGGCTGTCCCAGGGAACAGTTGCCTTGCAGCGGCTCTCCCTGCCCAGTTCTCCGTGTCCAGTCCTTTCTCTGCTCTGGCTGGGTGAGGTTTCTCATACTCCTCCCCTCCAACAGTGAACTGTTTTAGTGGTTGCCCACCACCCATGGCAGTCTGCACAGCATCATCAGACCATTGTGGCCTTGCCAGTTGCCCCGTCCCTGACACTCACTGTGGTGGCAGCTGAAATGGCTCCCAGCAATTCCTGCCCCTGGTGTTCACACCTTGGGTGATACCTTCCCCTTGAGTGTGGGCTGGACCCGGTGACTCACTTCTAATGAATGGAACAGGGCCAAAGCGATGGGATGTCACTTCTGATATTAGTCTATAAAAGACTGAGATTTCTCTCTCTGGCTCTTCTCTCTTGCTTGCTTGAAGCAAACTGACATGTTGAAAGCCACCCTACGGAGAGGCTCATGTGGCCAGGAACTGAGGGTGGCTTCTGGCCAACACCCAGGGAGGAACTGAGGCCCGCAGTCCAACAGCCTGCGAGGAACTGAATCCTGCCAACAACTGCGAGTGAGCTTGGAAGCGGTTCGTTCCCCGGTGGACACCGTCACTGCACAGCCTGTGACAGACCCAGCTAAGCTGCACCCGATTCCTGACCCACAGAAACGCATACCCTGTCGTTTCCCACCACTAAGGCTTTAGGTAATTTGCTACAAACTGAAATAATGAATACAGATTTGGGTATCAAGAGAGGAATAGTACCATGACATTTACCTAAAAACCAGGCGGTGGGCAGAGGCTGAGCATTCTGAGGAGCTTGTTAGAGAAACTCTCAAATGCCTCAAAGAGGCTGTTGGTAGAAATCTGGACTTTGAGGTCGTTGCCGGTGGGGACTTGAAAGGAAAGAGGAATATGTTATTGGAAACTGGAGTGTATTATTAGTCTGTTTTCTGTTGCTTACAACAGAATGCCCGAAATTGGGTAAATTATAAAGAAAAAGAATTTATTTCCTGTAGTTACGGAGGCTGAGAAGTCCAAGATCGAGGGGCTGCATCTGGGAGGGCCTTGTTGCTGGTGGGGACTCTCTGCAGAGTCCTGAATGGTGCAGATCGCACGGCGAGGGGGCTGCGTGTGCTAACGTGCCTGCTCGGGTCTCTGTTCCACTTCTTATAAAGTCACCAGTTCCGTTCCCATAATAACTCATTAATCCGGGATGGGCTGATCCATTCACGAAGGCAGAGCTCTCATGATCCAGTCGCCTCTTAAAGGCCCCACCTCTCAATACCGCTCCATTGGGGATTAAGCTTCCAACACATGAAATTTGGGGAACACATTCCAACCGCAGCATGGAGACAGGGGATCCTTGTTAGGTGGCAGTATTCTAACTTAGTGACGCTGTCGTCTGCAGTTACATGGAAAGTAGGATATAAGCCTAATAAATCTAATGATCTAGCTATGGACACGTGAAGTGTGGAAGGTGATTTCTTCTTGCTGCTTATGTGAGAAGAGAGGAAAAACTGCTAAACAAAAGGAGCCAGGAACTGATAGTTTTGAAAATTCTCAGCTTCCCAAGACAGTCCAAGATGCTAAAATTAAGAAATGGCCTTTGAGCCCTGTCAAGAAAGGGTGGTTAGGAGAGAAAGCCGAAGGTGTGACGGGCTGTGCAACCTTTGGTTAAGACCTCAGAAAGACCCAAGGATCGTGGTGGTATTCCGTCACACAAAGGCCCTTTAAAGAGATTAGGGTAGGCCTGGCAGATCCTGAGATCAAACACTGGGGACTCTGGGAAGCACAGGGTGTGCGTTGGCCATGTTAGCAGGTTTTAGCAGGAGGCCCAGGTTGAGAAGGGTTCAGTTCAAAGAAATTTGTGGGTGTGGTTTATGTATAACAGGGACAATCTCAGTGTGATTTACAGAAGATCCACAAAGTTTTTGGGAAAGCTATTGTCAGAAGAAACACTGACAGCTGGGACGGAAAGGGACAGAGACAGTACAAAGCAAAAAGAGGCCAATGGACCCCCAAAATTCTCAGCAGGAAACAGGCAGAGAAAACAAGTCAGCTTCAAACACATGCTTCCTCTCATGAAAAAGGAAGGATGGCTTAGAGCTTAGAAGGTGGAGCTAAGAGTGCTGGAGAATTATTCCCAGTCTTTGAAACCTAACCAAGAAATGTCCAGCATTTTCCTGGCTGGATTTCAAAATTGTTACGGACCAGTGATTCCTTTGTGCCTCACACACACCCCCGCACCCCTTTTGAGTAGGAATGTCTATAGCCAGAATGCCTATCCCACCATTGTATGTTGGGCATGTGGGGGCAGATAATTTATCTCTATAGTTTTGCAGATCACCAGATCCAGAGTAAGAATGTTCTAGAACCTGTACTTAAGAAAATATAGCTAAGAGCCTCATCCACACCTGGACCTGATTTAGATGATGAGATTCTAGACTTTTAGCTGATGCTATCATGGGAAAAGACATTTGGAAACCTTGGGAAGGAGTGATTGTATTTGCATGTGGAAGGGACACACATCACTGGGGGCCAGAGGGCAGATTGTGGTAGGCAGCTCCAGAAATGACTCTGGAATTCATGCACTTGTGCAATCTCCTCCTCTTATGTGTGGGCTGGACCTAGCGAGTTGCTTCTAACAAACAGAACACAGAAAAAGTGATGGGGTGGAGATAACATGACTCTTCTGATAACAGGTTATACAAGACAGTCACTTCTGTCTTGTCCTCTCTCTGGCTTGCTCTGATGAAGCAAGCAGGCCTGTCCAAAGCTGCCCTATGGAAAGGAACTCAGGGCTGTCTCTAGTCAATAGCACTGAGGAACTGAATCCTGCAAACAACCATGCGAATAAGCTTGGAAACCAATCCTTTCCCACTGAGCTTTGAGATAAATGCAGCCCAGGTGCACACCTTGATTGCATCCTTGTGAAAAGCCCTAATCCAGAGAACCTAGCTAAGCCACACCTAGAATCCTAATGCACAGAAAGTATGAGCTAATGACTGCTGTTTCAAGCCACTAGGTTTTGGGGTACCATGTGACACAGCAATAGATATCCTATATACCCACCCTAGGGTCCTGCTAGGCTATATTTCCCCCAGAAACACTACACTCTCCTCCCTCTTCCCAGGGCCTTTGCACATGCTACTCCTGGCTGGGGTCATCCTTCCTACCCTTTAGGTCTGGTAAACTTCCACCTGTCCTACAGGACTTAGATCAGGTATTCATTCCTCTAGGAAGCTCTCTTTGACCTTTTCACCCCTTCTGTGTTCCCATAACAGCTTAGGTTAAGTCCATACATTGTCATCCCAACAATAGCACATTATAGCTATTGTTTTTCTCCTTAACTTGCCGAGGAGGGCAAGGCCCTTGCCTTGTTCATCCTCAGATCTAACACAATGCTTCACATAGAGTAAAATAATAACAGCAAACTTTTATTGAATGCCTACACCACGCCTGGTACTGTTTGAAGCAATTTAATGTAATTATCTTACTTAACAAAGAAATCCAATGAGGTAGGTACTTTAAACATCCCATTTTACAAACTTAAACACCAGGTTAAGTGCTCAGGTCATGCTTGCTGGAAACTGAACAACTGAATCGGGAGAGGCATCCTGCTCTGTCCTGTGCCTGGCAGTGGTCAGTCCCCCTTCTCTCAGGAACTCTTTGCAAACTCCAGAGTTGGACCAGAAGGCCTCCTGGGCACCTGGTCCCACACTCTGCTTGACTGGTTATGCAATTTGGTATTTCCAGAGAAATACCTGGCCCCATCCCCCATCCCTGGCCCCAAGGAAAGGCTTGGCTGGCACCCAGAGAGTTTGACGAGCACCAGAAACCACACCTCCAGCTTTTTGCTCACAGCTGTGCCTCTGGCTTGCAGACAGAATAAGCATTTTCCTCTCCTCATACCCTGTCATTATAAACCACGTAAATTCCTCGATACCCATGTTCAAACGAACAGATGCGGCTCTGTATTTTTAATGCATTATCTGCAATTAGCAGCAGTGGGCATGGAAGAACTCTGCGGTCCCCGGGGCTACCCCTCGCCGATGCAGCTGCGAGTACATTTGTGCTGAGGAATCTGGCCAGGCTCCTCTGGCCCGCACAGCCCTGGCAAGCGGGCGAGGGAACTTCCATGTGCACTGTCAACTCTGCCAAGGAGTGGGACAGGGCTGCTGACACCTGATCATCACTCCACTGCTAACCTGGCCCTACTTCCACCCTTCTGTGCTGTCTAAACACCCTGGCAGGATATCCTCCATGGGCGACCCCCAAGACAGGGCAAGCAGCAGTCCCCAATGTCATAGGCTAAAAAGGTTTTCATAGGTGTGAGGTCTATAGTGTGCAGTAAAGATCTGTACAATGCAAAAGAGGGCGTCTGCATGGACTTCAGAAAAGAAGGGGGCTGGCAAGTGAGAGTAAGTGGGTGCTCCACAGCTCTGTCCAAAGGAGAAGGGCATTTTAAAAATAAATATAATATTAATAACTAGCCTGTATTGGGCACTTCCTTGTACCGGGCCCTATTTTTAAGTGCTTTCCAGGCATCATCACATATAATGCTAGAGGTAGCCTCCAGCCAAAGACCACCAGGAATCCACCTGCCGTTGAACGAAGTTGGGTGTATTGACTGGTGGCAGTAAGGGACAATGCACACCACAAGGAACTGTGGAGTGTCTCAGTAAGAAGGTGCTGGAAGGAATTTATTGTAGGGTTTGGGCTTGTCTTAGGTGATCTGGGGGAGGGTTCAAGGAAGCAGAGCTTTGCTCTGGATTGAATACTGTCTGGAAGTTGGTGTAATTCTCTGATTGGGTACTTAGTAAATTTTATCTAGGAAGCAGGAAAAATGAAGCAAGACAAGAGTTGTAATTGGCCAAGAAGCCGCCATCACTCACGTTAGCCAAGATGTGGAGGGAGAGGGTTATTAGATCATTTTTGGTTTTGAATAATGTTCTTGTTTCTGTCTGAGTTCAGACATGATTTTGAAATGGTCTTATTTTTGTCTTAATCCATCACGGTCCTAGAGTGACCTTGTCTGGTGTTGACATGCGGTGAAATTATTTATGGTCAAAAGGAGAACCCCAAGGCCTAGGTGTGGGTGCCAGGCCAGCGCCCGGCAGCACGAGGCCTGATAGTGCCAGGCGGGTTCCAGCCATTGGGAGCTGCTCTCCTCCTTCCCAGCAGCCTCCACCATTGTGCCAGTTTACAGAAATAAATTGAGGCTCGGAGAGATTAAGGAACGTGCCTGCGTTTTCTCACAGCTAGGAAGTGGTGCTGAGATTCCAGGGTCACTGAAACTCCAGTGAGTACCGAGAGACGCAGCAGAGGGGACTGGAGGGGAGAGGCTGGAAACCAGGCTGACCATGAGGGGAACTGGTCACTGTGGAGCAAAAGAAACCACACAGGGTTTCTGTCTTAGGAATCTGTCCCTGCTGTGTGGCCCTGGGCAATTTTTTGAACATCAGAGATTCCATTTCTTCCTTTGCATAATGGGAACACAGAGAGCTACTTCCCAGGGTTATTATGAGAGTCAAATGAGAAGACAAAGTACAAAGCTCTATGCCACACCTGGGAGACAGATGCCACTCTGAGCACTTACTGCATGCCACGCACTGTTCTAAGAACCTCACATGTACTAACTCATCTAATACTCACAGCAACCCCATGAGGAAGATTCTATTACAACTTCTGGCTTGCAGGTAAGAAGGAGGCACAGAGAGGTTAGGCAACTTGTCTGAGGTCACACAGCTATCAAGCAGCAGAACTCAGGCATCCTGGCTCTAGCATCCTCACTCTACCACCTCACTCTAGCAGCTGCAGGGTCATTGCTCCTTCCCATGCCTTGCTGCTCCAAATCATGAGCTTTAAGACTCTACTCATATTTTGATGGTGATTTAATGCTCTGGAACTCCCCAGGCCCCAGACTTTTGCTTGCAAATGGGTCTAAGCTGCTTGTTTGGCTCTGGTTCAGAGAGCATTCATTTCCTTTAAGAAGGTCAAAACAATCTGGGCATGACAGATAATACAGATTCAAGTTGCTGCAGTCGATAGATCAAATAAAACATAGTATTGCCTTGCTGGTATTTCTAATACCTTTCAGTAGGTACTAAAGTCAGAGAAAAGCACTAGGCAACGAGTAGAAACTAGAGAGGGAGGAGAACCACCCAGGGCTGCGGCATAGGCCCTCTTTTGGCAGGACTGATGTGTGGGCAGGAGGCAAATGGCTGCCTGGGAGGAAAAACGGGCCAGACTTGGCCTGTCTCTGTCGATCTTGCAACAGCAGAAAGCTGTCCGGGCGGCCATGGCGCCCAGCCCAAGGCTGACTCAGCATCGCCTCTTCCTAACCTGTTGCGTGGGTGTGTAGGTTGTGTCACAAGTTCTGGGAGAATGAGAGGCCAGGACTCCAGTAACCGAGGTCCTGTATGCCCCTGAGCCCCTCCAGTCCTCAGCCTGCTACCACTCGGGGGAGACGAAGGCCTGGAACTCACATCCAAATTCTCTCTGCTGTTTGATGCAATCCCAGATCCCCGCCATCAACCTTTGTGAGGCTCATCTGTTCTTAATTATATCTCTAAATCCCAAGGCATTACAACTCTGAGAATTTGGGAAATTTAGCTGCTTAGAGGATTCACAATAATCACAGAAATCCCTGGTATTTACAGAGCTCCCTTTTGCAGACTGTGAAAGCCAGCTAGACAACACTGTAGTGGTGAGGACACCCTGAAACGGCTCTCAAGTCCTCTCCACTGAGCGCCAGACCTTTCATCTGTATTATTTTGTTTAGCTCGGGGGGCTGGATGAAAAGAATATTTTTCTCCATCCTCCTGAGGAAGACCAAGAGAAGAGAGAGAGGTTAAGCGAATGGAGAAGACATGTCCCAGGTTGCTTGCCAAGCCCCTGCCCCCTTCTCAGGACTGCCCTGCTCCCTTCCCCCCAGATCCCCCAATCCCTGCTGAAGGGCCCGGCCCCTGCAGCTGTGCTGGCACCAGCTGAGCCTGCCCCGTCCTCGCTGCAGCTGATGGGACAAGCAGTGGACACCTGACGAATGAGCGGAGCCAATCAGAGTCTCTCTCTTGATAATCTGAATTAAGAGATGTAGACATTGGGAGTCAAGTGGGTCCCTAGAGTCAGAAGGTCAGGCAGACTCGGGGACCAGAGGGGCCATTTAGGACTCTGTGTACTACCTGAGAGTTGCTGTCCAGCACTTTCTGTCCCATGTATTGGTTCATTAAACCCTCTGATTCCTAAGCTGGGAGCCAGCCCCCGAGACATTACCGCATGAAGATAAGGCATTGGAAATAAATGCGGACTCCCGCTTTGTTTTCTTGGACGCAACATGCTTTCCCTTCAGTTTCAGTTGGAGATGAGGCCAGCGCCCCATGAGATGTGAGCAACCACTCTTCCCCTCTAGTGGGGACAGACAACATCACAGGCCAGTGGGGGACCAGCATGTGGTCCATTCCTGGGACCCCTGCTGACTTTTATCAGAAGCCAACACGAGCCTCCCCTGAGCTACTGGGGTGTGGGGCACAGCTGCCCCCGACCTCCCCAGCTTAAAGGAGAAGGACTGAGCAAAGGCTCTTCAAAGGAGCCATTGTCATGACACGGCACGGCCACCTGCTCCCCCACTGCTCTGACAGCAGCAGCAGAGGCTGAGAGCAGCAGATAGAGGTCCAGGGAGCACAATTCGATGAGCAGCCCTCATTGATCCGTTTACCTGCTTGACGGCCGGCCAAAGTCTGTGTTTGAAAGATACCCGTGGAAGGTCAGAATTGGAAGGACACCTTAGGGAGGCCCCAGGACAGCCCAGGATTGTCACAAATTGTAAAAGCAAACCCCAAAGATGCTACTGAGATGTGACCTTTCCGATTTCAATCAAGGGAATCCAAACAGCTGCCATTGTTTATGGGACAGCCTTGGGGAGGAGGTATTGTTGTGTTTTGTACTTCAATTTGCCACAGGGAGGAAATCAAAGAGAACATATATTTGTGTGAGTCCATAGGACTGAATCATAAGCTCTTTTGAACTAAAAGAAAAAGCACCTTCTCACCACTGAGGTAATAATGTGTTGTCACTAATTCAGAACCCCCACTGTCCCTGCTCCATGGGACACAGACCAGCACAATCAAAGAGTTCTCTCAGCCAGAGATTCCAAATGGAGTGTGTGAGACAGTGGCTTCTATGATGCCAGGTTTTGCCCAGCCTTTACTCAGCCATGTGTTTCAGGGCCACTCTGCCCTGTCCCAGTGACAATGAGAATCCAACAGGCAATTCGTCACGAACCCCTTTCCCTCCTGTCAGGTAGATTCTGGAAATAGTCTTCTGCCCTCCCCCACCCCCATCTAAGGTGCCATGAGCCATGGGATTCAGTCCCTGGAGTCCTGCAGCTATGGTTGTCAACCACCCCGCCCGAGTGTGGCCCATCTGCCTGACCGGTCTGTCCCGGTCTCTGGTCCCCAGGCTTGCTCCCCCAGCGGCTGGGCACCTGGTGAAACTCCTCCTGGATGGCTGGGCTTTGGGCCCATTTTCTCAAGGGTTGGGATTCATCCTCCCCATTTCTATTAACCCATAAGTGTCCCTGACCTAAAAGTCACACAAGCGCCTGAGTCACCTGCCCATCTTGCTCCCTTAGACTTAGCCTTATGAAAAATGCCGGCCCAGATGAGGGTAGTCTGCCTTAGTAAGGCAGACACTGAGAGTTGGTCTGTCCCCAACTCCTGCTCTAACTAGTATCTCCATAATCATGAACATTGGCTTTAGAGGAAGAAAGAACTGGCTTTGAATTCTGTCCAGACTGCTAACTGTATGAACTTGGGCAAGTTAGCTAACCCCATTCTTCAGAGCCCCATTTTCCTCACCTGGGTAAAGGGTATATTGAACCCAATTCAACATGACTGGCCTAGAGCAAAAGAGAGAATAAATGAGAAAATGTATATAAAGAACTTAGCATAGAGCATCACCTCTAATATTAATATCTAATATTCATTGAGAGCTTATAATATTGAATTCTGTGCAATAATCTTGTGAGATCCTATTATCCTAAATTTTTAAATGAGACACCTGAGGCTTGAAAGGCTCAGTAAATTGCTCAAGGTCAACAGCTGGTCAGTGGTTGAGCAAGCACTGATTGTGACCTCACAGAGATCAAAGATTATGATTCATCTACTTTAATGTCATAGTATAATGCCTATTATATACTAGGCACTCAAGAGATGTGTGTTGAATGAATGCATGGATCCCAAGTCAATGTCCCTTTGAATAACAGGAGCTCAGCTCTATTAACTTATTGTTTCTCTCTCTCTCTCTCTCTTTTTTTCCAGGGTGGGGGGTGGTACTAAGTTGTTGTTTTATTCCTGCCAGCATTTGTGTTCTTATCCCTTAGTATAGCTATTACTGGATCTTTTAATGCATTCAAACTTTCTATTTGAATGAATACATTTCCATACCACCTACTCTTTAATCAGAGATTAAGAGATCTTAACTCACAGATTCAGCACTTTGGACAGAGCTAGGATTTTTGAGCTAATGTGTAGTCAGTATTGGATTTGCATTTAAAAACTATTTACATTAAATGTGTGACCCACATATGAAAAAATACTGCATTCTCCACTTCTGGCTCAGTGGTTCTGGCTCTCTCTTCCTTCTCATAGTCTATGAGATGAGAAAAGATTTCCATAAAGATTTTATGAGTCCAAGAGAAACATTACTCACACAAGATTTATTTCAAAGGCATCATTCTGAAACTGTGGCACATTGTTTAAAGGGGAAGCAAAGCTCATATTGGTGGAATACTTATACTCAAATAAAGTCCAAATTTTGCAGAACATCCTCTTAATGCCTACCAGGTGAACAACTTCTTCAATTTGGTTCAAATCAGCAGACTATAAAGTATTTTCAGTGTCTCTGGGCTCATACTTGAAATCAGTGAAAAGCAACAATAAGAATATATTTTCCTCATTCACAGTAAGACAAGGAGAAAGGTAATTACTGTATTGATACTTTCAGACCTTCTTACTCTAGGACAATAATATATTTTTGATGCCCATTGTGTGCCAGGCAGTGGGCTGAACACTGCAAGGCAAACAAGGTACATTTCCAGCCCTTAATGACCTCACTGTCTGGCAGGGGAGAGACATGTGCCCACATGCGACACACTATGCAGTGAGATAAGGGCTAGGAGAGAAACAGATCCAAGAGCCTGCCAGTCAGAAACTCATTCCAGAGTTTGTGCGGGATGTCTATTGTCTTTTGTCTGGTGGACACACTCATATTCATTTTTCTGGAACCCTCCTCTATGAATCCTTTCCTGACTCTCCAAGACAGAGTTTGTGTTCCCTCCTTGGTGTTCTCACAAAACCTGGGAGAAAGGTAAAGTGAGAATGACAGACACGAAATAAGTAATTATTGAGTATATATAAAATGTTCTGCAGGAGGAAAGGGCAGGAAACAACTGTCAAGGAAGAGGTAGAGATGCCTGAAATAGTTCTTGAAAATGCGGAGAAGGTCATTTTGGCTGGAGAAGGCAGGCAGGATAAAGGCATGGCAGTGTGAATGGTTATAATGTGTTCATAGAATGGCAAGTAGCTTGGGACAGATATGGCAAGTGTAAGGCACATGATGACGGGGAGGTGCTGAGTTAGGATAGGGTCAGATTGTGAAAATCCTTTGCTAGGAAGTTTGTTCTTCACCGTGTAGGTGGTGGGAGCTATCTAAATACATTTTAACTTTTCCTGATTTTTTTGGTACCTGGAAAGTAATATATGCTTGTTGTGAAACTTTTAGAAAATACAAAAGAATATAAAGAATAAAATGCATTAATGGTATGTATTCAGTTTATACAACATATTCAGTTCTGTACATTGATTTTTCACTTACTGTCATATATTAAGCATTTTCCCATTTCTTTGAATATTCCTTGGAAGTATAATTTTAATTGCCATCTTTTGTATCAGCCATATGCACCAGAGTTTATTAAGCCATTAATGTTGAACATATGCTGTTTTCTTTTTCCCACTATAATAAATAACACTACAGTGAACATCCTTGTACATATCATTTGACACTAACATCTCATTATTTCCTAGGTATAAATTCCCAAAAATGATATCCACATTTTACATTTTAATCATTACCGTGAAATTACCTTCCAAAAAGGCTGTGCCAATTTATAATCCCACCAACAGGGCACAAGGCTCAGAGAAGTTCAATGACTTGCGTAAGATTAAACAGCTCGTGAGCAGAGAGCTGGGAGTTAAATGTGGGCGCAGGTATCCACGGGGCTGTGGCAGAACTTCCGTGGGGAGACGGCAAGTGGGGTGGCCAGAGGTAATTGAGTCTGGAGGACTGAAACTGACTCGGGCAAGGATGGACGGTCTAATGAGACAGCTTCAAAAGACAGGCTGTCAACGGACAACACTTATAATTTCACGCTCTCCCTAAGCTGCCTATGTCATGACTCTTCCCGCTTCAGAATGTTCAGACCAAAGAGAAATGAGACGTGTCTACTTTTCTCTTGACTGTTATTCCTTTGTAGGCTCAGGCATTAGGCTGGCATAGAGGGAAAGGCACATGTGAACACTTGCCTGTTCTTCTGAAATTTGGTTCAAGGAGGATTCCCCATTAATGCCCTGGGTTCGCTGAAGAGTCAACACTGGGCATCTGCGCCCATCAGCTGCATAGGAAATTGGAGGCACCCTTCTCTCTGAGGCCACAGCGTGTTTTCTCAGTTGTCTCATAATTAGGACATGAGTCAACAAAGAATAAAAGATTTAGGATCCACAGTGCTCTCAATCCTCATAACTTGAAACACTATCTAGCTTCTTCCCCCCTTTCCTTCCCCCCTTCCTTCCATTCTTCCTTCTTTCCTTCATCCCTTTCTTCCTTTCATGTCCACAAATGCAATAACGTAAGTCTAGGATCAGCATGAGATCCAAACTCAGGGAGTCAACTCATCAAAATGCCCTGTCTTAGACATCACAGGCTTCAAGGGGATTCAGTTGCGTACTCCGGTCTGCTCCATAAATTCCCTCTACCTCACTTCCAGGTAGTGTTTGTCCAGCCCCTGCTGCGCATGTCCAGCCATCTCCCCAGGAAGCCATCCTATTCTACTAGAAAGATCTTTGTGCTGAGTCAAGGTTTGGCTCCTGCGACTACCCATTGGTCCAGTTTCTGCCAATTATCTAAACCTTCTTCCATAGGATGGACATTTAACTACCTTAAAACAGGTGCCATTTTCCTCTTAGTAGGTGATGTGTTGGTGCATAATTGTCTTAGGCTTCGAAAGACCTGAAATTCCAAATCTGAGTCTGCTAGTAACCAGCTCTGCGTCCTAGTCACTAAATATCTCTGAGCCTCAGACTCGTTCCTGGACCCCAAGTGAGGATGCATTTACCTCACAGGAGAGGAGTGAGGATGAAATGGAATGTCAGTGGTGTGGCAAATAGGGGTGGTCATTAGAGATTGGGGTCCCCTAACAATTGCCTTTTTCCTAAATCAGTATTTCTTAAAGGTGGTCTCTGCCTGCTGCAACAAGATGGCCAAGAGCGAGTAATTAAAATGTAGATTTCTGATCATACCCCTTATCTACGGAGTTATATTCTGTGCGAGTGGTATCTGGAAACTTCTATATGTTTAGTTCAGAGCAGTATCTATGGTACCAAGAAGTTGGAAGGCCTTAACACATATAGGAGCTTTCCAAAATTTCTGGGGCTGGGGGGGAGGGTGTCCACCATCAAGGACTGACATGATCCCTGGGACACATGCCTCGAACTGGGAAACCAGGCCCCACTTTCAGGATGCCTCGCTCTTTTGCTTGCTGTTAGACAGAAGCCTTCCCTGCTTATGGGATCTGCAGTGTGGAACTGGGCGGGGATTGGGAAAGGCTCTTGCAGATCAGGCCTCTTCAATATCACCAGGAAAAAAGAAGCAGCCTTGGATGGGGAAGAAGCAGGGCAGGGCAGGGGCTCATGGGCCGGTCCAGCAGATGGGAATTCCAGGCCCACTTTAGGCCAGGCAGGGAGCTGGAAGGCCTCCTGTGACCACAGCAGACACAGTGGACAACAGAATGCCCAGGCTTTTCCTGGACACACTGGATGTCAGTGCAGCCAGCTCCATGCCCACCCTCTGGCAGAGCTGGGTCTCCCAAGAAGCCCTAACACTCTAATTTACCCTGCATGTCCTCTTGTCCTCTCATGCCCCTCTTTCTCTGTTGTCTCCCAGTCGTGAGCTCTCTCCTTGTACCCAAACAACTCCCAAACAGCTATTTATAACCCACACCGCTTCCCCAAACTTCAGATCCTTACATCCATTGACCTCAGGTATCCCATGGGCATCTGCAACTTAGGATGCATCACTCCCCTTTCCCCCTCCTGCCGTCCCACCCACCAGTGACCCACACCAAGAGCTGCCAGCCATCTCATTCCTCCTCCTTTGCCCCTCAGGTTTGCTGGGTCACTAACCAAATGATGCTGTTTTTGTGTTCTTTGAGTCTCTTATATCTCCCCCTCCTCTCATTCTCCACTGCTATTGTCTGTGTTAATCCAGACCTCGTCGTACCTCGCCTGGGCTCCTGCAGCGCAGAGCAGCTCGAGTCTGTGCCTGCACCCACCCCCCATCCTGCTCTCTGGCAGCAGCCAGAGTGGTCTTTCAAAAATGCAAAGGTGATCATGTCACCTCCCTGCCATAAACCTTTCAGTGGCTCCCTACTGCCCTCAGAATAAAATACAAATAATCTGGTCTACCTCTATCTCTCCAACCTCATCCACTCTCAATTTTCCACATCCTTCAGCTACTTTCCTGAGCACAGAACCTGGGGGAAAATGTCCCCTTCTTCTAGGACCCTGGGGTGACTGACCCCCTTAAAGACCATGTTTTCTGGTTTCTGTCTCTGCCCTTTCCTTATTGTTGCTGCCCCCAACCCACCTCACTGTCCAATTCAGCATGGACAGGGGAGACAGGGAGAGAAGAGCAATTGTAATTACTACCAAAACCTGTGTGCTCTTACTGTGCCTTGCACATTTGCAGGGTTTACATTAATTTTCTCATTTTAATTCTCACAGTATCCCCAAGGGACAAAGACAGATGAAGATCTAGAGACCCAGAGAGGTTAAATAACTTGCCCAAGGTCATGCATCAGTATGAGCAGTACTGATTCTTAAGTCCAGATTGGTTGCCTTCCGAGACATATCAGAAAACTACATCAAAGAACACGCATAACTCAGATCTCTTTCCAATGTTCTATGCAGAAAAAGCTACCCTGCTTGAACAGAAGCCCCTTAAGATATACTATCCTCAAAAACCTAAGTGCTTAGCCTGGCTTATGGAGGAGGCAGTGTTATCTACCACAAGATGATTAGGACAACAATGCAGTTAAATTCCAGCCACTGCTGGAGAATATCTGCTTCTGAATTCAATTTGGTTCAATTCAATCCAATTTAATTCAGTGCAGTTATCAAGTGTCCTCCATGCAGCCCATAAAGACTGGCCATGGAAGGTCCAGAGAGAAAGGCAGAGGCCCCTCTTGAAAAATCACAACTAACTCAGGCATGGGGTACCACATCAGAAGGCTGATGGGGGTGCTGGGAACCAGGTTTCAAGAGGGTTCAAGGCAGGAGTCTTGTGGCTGGCCCTGGAGCACATAGGAGGAGAAGAAATTGCCAAATTCTTGTGCTAGTCCCTGGTCAATAGCAAGTTTTGTAATTTTTCTAATTAGAATTGTGAATTCTATGCCCATATTTCATACAAGATATGTGTATAGAGAAAGATCCTGCCATTTAGTCTAATAGGTATTCTCTTGGGCTCTCATGACAAAGGAATTGGCTCTGCTATTTCCTAACGGACTCACCTTGAGCAAGCTATGTTAACTTTCTGAGCCTCAGTTTCCTTATCTGTAAAAGGGGATGAAAATAATACCTGCCTCATAGGGTTGTTGAAAGGGTTAAGAGAGATTATGCATAGTAAGCGCTTAGCACAGTCCTAAGTGCCTAGAAGGAATGCAAAAAGTGTAAGCGAATACAATTCTTATTCTGGATTGGTTAACTTGGAACAAATCATAATGAAAACTCCAATACCTAGCCTGGTCGCTGATGCTTAGTAACATGTCTCTTGAATTAAGGAATGCTCACGTGGAATGCATGACTTAGGAGTGACAGCTGGAGGGCCTGGGATGCTAAGCTGAGGATTTAGACTGTACCCCATGGGGGACAGGAGTCATTGAAGGGTTTTCAGCAGAGAAATGGCACGACCAGACATGGTGTCTGGAACAATTACTCTGGGCCAAAATAGAGGCTGAGCAGGAGGGAGAAATTCTGGAGATGAGTGTTCCAAGGGTGAGGGCACCTGAGCAAGGTCAGGGGTACTGGGGTTACAGAGAAAGGGACAGATTGTAAAGCCCTGTATGTGGTAGAACTGGCAGGATTTGGCAACCAAGAGCTGGGAGCAGATGACAACTGCCCTGCTCTATGTGATGTTGACAAAAGAGACAATGCAGTTAGCCAATCAGGGGAGAAGCCGAGGCCTCTTTGGAAGTCTGTGATTTCGCTGGGGATGCTGATCTTGTTGTCTGTCCTCTTCCCCAGCAGAGCCACCGAGCAGAGGTGGCTGCAAGGTTCATGAGTTGCCTGCCCACAGAACAGGGCACAGCTTATTATGGGAAATTCCTTCATATAACAGGTCTCGGATCTTACAGCCGGGGCCAGCAGCCGGCCGTGGGGAAGGGCTTCCCCTTGGCAGCCAGGCCTCAGCTAAGGGACAGAAGTCATTCCTAATTGCAGCATGTTTTTCAGGGAAAGTCTCCAAAGCTGCTTAGAAAATAAAAACCTCGCAAAGCAGTCCAAATAAAGGGAAAGTGACTCTCATTTGTTTAGAGCTACTTTGTGTTCAGCACCATCACCAACTGGTTCTCATTCAGCCTTCAGCACGGCTGCAGAAAGAATCAGTGGCATGTTTTACACACAGGGAAACTGAGGCTCAGAGAACTTTTTCTTTTAAATATGACTTTTTTGGGGGGGAGGAACCCAAATTCAAACCCAACTCCCTGACTCCAAAGCCCATTTTCTTCCCTTTATGACATATTTCATAATCTTTAATTTTAAAAGTCCCATTTCTTCCAACACTCACATTCTGTGGCAGTGTAAAATGATGGA
>CAUYPO010136784.1:0-11589 GCA_963574435.1 Cheirogaleus major | reverse complement strand
GCTCAGTTAAATGCAACTTGCAAGTAGGTTACTATAGGGTGTTTAAGATAAAATTTCTTCTAGTGAGTTTTTCTCTTAATATAAGTGCCTGTTTGACTTTACCTGTTACTTTTGTTAAATAAAGTTTGTATGTTGCATTTACCACCGTTTTGAAGTTATTGAGGAATGTTTTCTTATGGTTAGTTTGTGACTGTTGAGATTGATTTCAGTTTTATAATTTTAGCCCTGAGGAAATAAAATGATGAGTGAGTTTGTAATAGCTTGGTATGATGGAGGTACCATTTAATTCACTTAGGAAGAAACTAAGAAACCAGGGATATGTTTAAAACTAGAGCCAAAGCAAATTTTACTTACTTTATTATTTTGTTCCTAGAGAATTAATCTAGAATCTTCAGTTGAACAGAAAAACCCAACTTAATACTGTCTGGGCTACTTCCTGAGTAGAGGAGAACTGCCACTAACTTCTTCTAGCAGTCTTGGGAGAAACCCTTAACCCTGTGTTATCCTTTTCTCCATTTCCTAAGTGGGGATGGTGTTTCCTATAGCATTTTTTTTTTTTTTTCTTTGAGACAGGGTCTCTCTCTTGCTTAGGCTGGTCTTGAACTCCTGAGCTCAAGCAATCCTCCCACTTCAGCCTCCCAGAGTGCTTGGATTATAGGCATGAGCCACCATGCCCAGCCCTCATAGCATTTTTTAAAAGTTAAGGAGTGCTGTAAAACACCTTCATATGCCATATGTATTTTGCATCTATTTAGATTGCCTATTTAGTTAGCTGCTAGGAAAATGTTGAGTTAAATGCCAACATAGGCTAGTTACCTTAGTTGATTGCTATACTAGAGAAAACATAAGACTCCTTCTATTTAGAAAGGGTGTCCTTATGTGTAATCAGCACAATAAATATTGAAGGTGGTAATGAGCAGCAGCCTAGAATCTACTCCCAATCCCCACTGTTACCACCACAGGACACCTCATCTGGAGAGCTCAAGGATGACAATCAGACAAAAATGCCAAAATTAAGCAAACTTCATCACACTCTTAGGGTAAACCCAGTACTGCTGAGAGGGAGGGGTGACAGCCACCCCTCGACCTCCAGGCACAGATTCCTGCCAGACCCTAGGCTTCTCTCTTGGAGGTTGGGTGTATCCAGGCATGCTTAGTAAACATGTGGGACCCACCAGGACTGAAATGTAAAGAACCGGAGCTGCTGCCTGCATTTCCTGTGTAAAATAAACGCTTTGTAGTGTTACTCAGTCTGCACTGAGACAGAGAAAACCTATACTTTTCTCAACCTAATAAATCCTCTACGGGTAAATGGCCTACATTGCTGGCAAACATTTTCTGTTCCTTTAATCTTCTTGTACCTTCTTTTAAGCTTCAGAGAAAAAAGGAAGTTCCTCCTCCATATATTCTCTCAAAGTATTTGGTAAATTCTCCCCTCCCGTAGAGCTCTTTTCCACCTGCACAAGTCGTAATTACTTTTCCATTTCTTTACCATGTCCTAGCACATTTTTACATGTAGGAATGAAACCGATTTTGGAATTAAATTCCTTTCCGTGGTTACTTCCAAACCTTAGGTTTCTGGGAATTCAGGATGCCAGTAGTCTTGTAGGCTTTCAAGATCTGTAGGACTTACAGGGTAGGGCGTACAATTCCCATAAGTCACCTTATGAAATCTTAGGGAAATGTAGTCGTGGAGTGGGGATCAGGTATCTCAAGTTATCCGCACAGTTCTGTTACTAGTAAACGTTCTTAAGGTGACTGCTCACCTCAGCCAGAGGCCTTTCCAGGTCACCTTATCCAAAGAACCTTCCTATCTGATGCCGGACCCAGAGAACAGGAGTAAAACCACGGCCTCATGCTAAGTTTCTCTTTGCCACTGCCTCTGCAGAATCTATCGCAGACAACCTAGCACTGCAGGGCGCACATGAGGCTCCTGGAATCTACACTGAGGCCCCAGCCCAGAGGACTCTTAGGGGTCACGTCTCCAGTAACCTCCACGTGCTGCTCGCGGAGGTGTAGAGCGCACGCCCAGTACTTCCGGCCGGAAGGGGGGACCCCGTCGCGTTTCTGTGACGCACTTCCTGGCGTCCCCTGCGGAAGGGGAAACGACGCGTCGTCTGTCGGGTCAGCCGACCGGCTGGCTGCGGGCCTCACCCCGCGCGGCCTCCTCCGAGCAGCCCGCCATGGCGTCGGAGGGGCCGCGAGAGCCCAAAGGCGAGGTAAGGGCCGCCCGGGCCGGCGGGCGCTCCCTCGGCGGCCTCAGCCCGTCGGCCCGGCTTGCCCCGGGGTCTCGGTCGTGCGGTGACTGGGCCGGCCGGCGGGCGTGGGTCGGAGGCTTGTGACGGCGCGGGAGCGCGGAGGGGGCGGCCGCGATCCCTGCGCCCCGCCCCGGGCCCGCCTGGGGGCGGTGGTCGGGGGCGCAGACCCCGCCCACGGGCAGCGCGGCGTCTGGGGTGTGGTGCCACACGTGCGGGTGACGGCTCCTGTCCCAGGACGCCCTGGGGTCTTGGCACTGGGACTCCGGCAAGCTTGCGGCGCTCTTGGGAAGGAGCAGCTTGTTTAAAGCGTCCTAAGCTTTCTTAAACGTCGTCTCCGCGCTGCGTACTCAACGATACCACTGGATGGAGCCCTGGCAATCGCATCCATTAGTTTTAGACTTAAAAACCGTGGTTGTAAAATTCTCAGTGAAAGTAAATCTTTTACTACATAAAAACTTTTAAAAAAATTCAAATCTCAAAGGCTCATAGACAAAGGATGATTTTTTAGCAAAGCAAGCTTTTGCTTTTTCAATAAAACGAGTAAAAAGCAAATGTTTTCGTGCAACTTTGAGAAATTTAATGAAATAAACTTCTGCAGTGTGTTTTGGATGCTATAAACATTCCATATCTGTATTTGACTACAGTAATTCTATAGTTCTTAGTTATCCCTATGTAAAGCTGAGAGAGGTGAAATATCCTTATTCCAAATTTGAAATTGTGGAAATAGCAGTTGTGGTCCTAACTGTATAATCTGGCTTGAATTTTAGTTTCACTTTAATTGGTTGTCCACATTTTTCACTGTTACTATTTGGACAACTGGTTTTTCTGACAAAAAAAGGATTTGAAAGAAATTGTTAGCAAACAAATTCTTGTCTCTACTAGGCAGAAGTTTTTGGGCTTAGCATTTCTGGGCCTGTTAGGAAGGAAAACTCTTTGGGTTTTTTGTCTTGTTTATTTTTGGTTGATTGCAGAATGAAGCCAAAACCCCATTTTTTCCCCTTAGGGCATCAAGTTATCAGCAGATGTCAAACCGTTTGTCCCTAAATTTGCTGGGCTCAGTGTGGCATGGTCAGAGTCCTCAGAAGCATGCGTCTTCCCTAGCTGTGCAGCCACATACTATCCGTTTGTTCAGGAACCACCAGTGACAGAGTATGTATCTTTCAAAACGTCTTACCGTATCAGGGGGCTTATTTCTAGAGTTAATGGTGATTAGGCTTTCATATATGCTAATGCAATAAAATTCTGCAGATGGCAAGAGAATGCTCTTTAGCCAAGAAGGGTCTGAGCCAGCTTAATTGTATCCTGTGCCCCAAACTGGAACTTTTACTCCTTTTTTTCTCCATACTCATTCTGTTATTTTGAGTAAAGAAAAGGGAGTCTGCATTGTATTTATTAGTAGGAAATGCAGTTTCAGGGTTTATTTGTTCATACAGTATATCATGTATCTAATGAGAGATGAAATGGCAGGAAGTACCAAATAAACATGCTCCTCATATTTAAGGTTTGACATTTTAAAATCTTGTTCAGGGAAGGGGTGGGTACTAGCAACCATGGCTTCCTCTGTGTATAATTCATTGGAAATTGCTGGCTTTTGCTTTCATCCATTTTGCTTCATATATATTCTATGGAGATGGATTTCACAAATTTTGGGTTTAAATTCTTCTAAATTAAATTTAAGTTGAAGGAAAGTTTCAATTGTTCTTTAAATCTTCTTTTTCCTTCTCAAGATTCATTCTCTCGATATTTACAAACTGGCTTCCACTTTTAACTGAATTTAGAAAAACAAGTGTTAATCTTTCATGTAATTGTGTAGATTTATTTGTAGATCTATTATACCGTCTGCATCAGCTTTAGTTCTTATGTAAGAATCCTTCTGCTTTATGTTCCTTGGATATGGTTCAGACTTGTTTACTTTTTGTGTGTGTTTATGGTGTGATTAAAAATAGTTTGTACTGCTCATAAATTCTATAATTATATTTGCAAGAATGAAAGTTGGAATGAATAAGAAAATTATTGAAATGTCTGGTGTATTTAGGAAATATTGAAAGTTGTATTTTTTGACAATAGTTGAAATCCTACCTTTATGTGCTGGAATTTGGGTTTTGGTAGGAATTTCCAATTTTTCCACTATAGTCTAATCCTGTATTAAGGGGAGGTTGGCATGGGTCTCATTTGAGTTGTTCCCTGGCTTGGGTGGTTCCCATTAAAAAATACAAAAATATATCTCACACACTGAGAAGAACTAAAAGCCATATGCTAGGTGGTATTCCACTTACTCACAGTGGTGGTGGAAAACATTCATATGGCTAAAGCAACATTTTGATAGTAACATGAGTGGACACTAATCAGAGACTCAAGGATATATAGTACTGAATTTCAAAATTAAGCTTCTTAACCCCTTGTCCTTTTTTAGATTTGATTTTTTAAAAATTGTTTATCAACAAGGAAAAGATAGGCTTACAATATTCACTCCTGGCAAGAAAACAACTAAGGATAAAGGATGTATTAAACCAAACAGTAAGGGTTAGAAAGGAAAGGAGCCTTTAAAGTAGAAATGAAATGATGAGACTTCACATAGTTGAGAATCAATTACCTAGTCAGTTCTAATATAGATTAAAAATTGCATTGCTATAGTCAGATTATGTATTATGTCTCTTCCCTCTGTGAAAAAGGACTAGAATTTTCTGAAACAAAACTAAGTCCTCTTTCTTACTTGTTCCACCACATAGCAACCTAAATCATCTTTATATATCGCCTTCCTTCATCTTTTCTTAAAGGAGGTCTAGTAACCTTTCACAGAATCTGTCCTTCTCCATTACCTTTAACTGCACTGGAAGATACTTCATTTATTCATTTGGAATTAATTATTGAAAGGCTACTGTATGGAAAGCACTATAACCTAAAGGAGAAAAAGACTTCTCATGAGCCGTGCTCCTCTTTTTGTCAGTCTTACATAGACTTGAATTGATGGAGAAGAAAACAAATATACCAGTCTCCTCCAAGTTTATCTTATAGGACAAATATCAATAGAAGTCATCTGATATATAGCATTGGCCTTGGAAAATACTGATTATTTACTGATGTAATGAACAAATAAAAGCCTATGCAAGCAAAGTAAGTTCTCTGCTCCAAGTGATGTCGACAGGTGATGATTTTATTGAGTATCATAGTATTAGGTCATGGAATATGAAATGTCTAATTTCAAATCAAAAGTATAGTTTATTGTATCTCAAACAGCAAGCAGTACAGTTAATCAAAATATGCACCTAAATTGTCACTTGCCAGCAGCGAAGGAGCCTGGAGAGTGAGTGGTGATGAAATCATGAAAGGCGTATTCCACAGTTTGTTGAGAATTGAATATTTTTCCTTGCAAGAAAGTGGCCTGGAAGAAGTGGTAGGCAGCTGGTGCAAGGTCTGGTGAATACGGTGGATGTCAGACAGTTTCCATGTCCAGCTCCTCTAGTTTGAACGGCGTTGTTTGTGTGACACATGGTCGAGTATTGTCTTGCAAGAGGATTGGCCTGTCTTTATTGACCAACCTCGGCTGCTTCATCACAAGCATCCTCATTATTTCATCCAATTGGTTGTAGTAGATATCTGCTGTAATCTGTGGACCAGGTTTCATGAAGCTGTAGTGGATAATACCAGTGCTGGACCAAACAGACACCATTAGCTTTTTTGATGAATACTTGGTTTTGGACTGTGTTTCAGTACTTCATCTTTATCTAACAATTGTACCAAATGCTTGCAATTGTCAAAAAGAATCCATTTTTTATCGCACATAGCAATATGGTGTAGAACTGGTTCACCTTTATGTCATGACAGCACAGAAAGGTAAGCCAAGATGATTTCTCTTCTGACATTCATTTAATTCATATGGAACCCATCTATCCAGCTTCTTTTACCTTGCTGATTTGTTTCAAGTGGTCAAATATTGTTGGAATAGTAACATCAGACCTTGCTGCTAATTCACACTTAGGTTGAGATGGATTCACTTCCACTACAGCTTTCTGCTTATCATTATCCACCTTGGTCTCAGGTCGCTCACATGGCTTATTTTCAAGATTAAAATCACCAGAATGGAACTTCTCAAACCATCCACATACTGTGCGTTGATTAGCCACATCTTTCCCAAAACTGTTGTTGATATTTCCAGCTGTTTGAGCAGCATTGGTTCCACGATAGAACATTTGAAAATAACATGAATTTTTGACTTATCCATGCATGGTTTCACAAAAATTACTGTAAAAAGAAATTTGAAAGATTATCACAAGCCACAACGTGTGTTTGAGAGATTGAGGATATACCTTCACAATAAAAATAAAACAAGAGTGTCAAAGTGAAATGTCAGAGATATCAACTGTCAAACTTAGTACTTAAGGAAATCGGACATTTCATGCTTAATAATGTAATATATCCTTTATGACAAATCCTGTGCAACACGTGCATGAGGATATGTGCATTTTGTTTGGGAATTATTGTATACTTTCACTTCTTTCATGCTTACTACAATCAATGAGGTTGGCAGAGAGATGTAATGTTATTTTTACTCATGAGAAACCGGGGCTAGAAAAGTTTGTCCATGCTAATTCAAATAGGTAGTGTCAGAACCAGAATTAGCATTCAGTTCTTTTGACCTGAGTTTAATCGTGGTGTTCTCCAAAACTGCTGCTTTTGACAAGAGGTAGTTGAGCATCAGTATCTTGCAATATATTGTGGAAATTTCAGAAAAGCAGCAGTTGATGTTTTTACGTTAAAACATCAGCTGTGAGAAGAGCTAGCACATAGCCTAGCAGTGTACCACATTGCAAGGCTGAGTACATGGCTCCAGTTAGTTTGGTGGGTGGAGGAGATTCTGGGTCCCCTCGGGGTCCTGGCCTGACTGAAGGGACCATGTGCACAGTTTGTTTGGAAGACAGTAGAGGAATGAGGGGAAATCGGTAGGGGAAGCTGTCAGTAGATTGGAAGGCTATATAGTACAGCTGAAAAATTTAGGTCAGTCTACTGGGTAGGAAATAGGGACCATTTGGTGGTATTTTGAATGGAGTCATGATAATCACTCCTGAATTCTGGTTCTGTTTTTAAGGAAGCGGGGCTTGTAGGTTTTGACCAGGTTCTAGGCACTAGAAATAGCAAAGAAAATACATGAGAGACCTGCTATAAGGAAAAAAGGCACGATGGTCCATACAGGTTTTGGTGGGAAAGATATTATAAAGGTCTCCAGTTGAATACATGAAAAGAATTGTGGGATCATTCATGAGCACAGAAATTGGAAATGGTGCTGATTTGGGGACTAGATAGTAGGTTTGGGATTTATATGTGCTAAATTGGGAAAAAGTGAAATATTAGGTGGAAATGACCTGTTAGTTGGAGATGGAGGTCGAAAGCTGGTGAAGGTTCTGGATAGTTTGTATTTATGTGAAGTCCTGAATGGAATGATGAGAGTTTCCAACTCAGAATGAGTCTGAAAGGTGAGATGGAGCGGTGCAGAGGAGACTGCACTAGGGAAGGAGACAGAAGAGGGGTCCTGGAGGGTGGGTGAGAACCAGGAAAGGGTGGAGTTTGCAGTCTAGGCAAGGGGAGCTTTCCAAGTCACATGATAGCAGGGCCAGACCTAAATACTAGTGGGGAAGAAGAGTCGAGAAGGAGGTCCTGAGAGACCTGAAGGCTGTTGGAGGCATGTATTGCACAGATAGGTAGGCAGGTTAGCTTTACTGGGGACAAGGCAGGGTAGGACAGTGCCTGTAAAACAGGTGTGTTGTTCAGGGTCATCTGAACAGTTCGTGACATCCGGAATTTTCCAGACAAGCCATTTGAAGCCTCACCAGATGCCGTGAGTTGTCTCTTTGATATTTTGTATTGTGTGTTCTCTGCATGTTGTTGTGTTTGCACTGGATGGAAATGAAAAATACTAACTTTCCAGAGAAAGAAGGACCAGTGAGGGGACGGAAACCCAGATAACTTGTGCAGAGTGGAAAGCTAGATGGTGATAGAGTCAGAACCCCAACCAAGGTCTTCTGACTCATGGATGGAAATTTTCTGGATGACAGCAGCCTTCAGAACCACCATTGGACCCTGCCCTGCCTTTTTTTTTTTTTTTTCTCCTGCTATCAACCCATCTTCTTTGCCCATCTTCTCTTATGAAGAACAGGTTCTTCACTTTCACCTGAAACCTGCCCTCCAGTAGATTTTCTGAGCCATAAGCAAAGTAAGGCACAGAATTTACAGGAGTATATAGGCAGTAGGTGAAGCTTTGAATCTCCCTCTTCTCTACAAAGAACTAGTGCTCAGTGCTCTGTTGGGGGCAGGTGTTCTGGAGGCTGGAAAAATGTCAGTGGAAAAGGTTTGGTTTTTGATTAGGAATATTCATTGTTTGAATGAATTGCCTATAAGTAAAAGATCTTACAAGATCTAAATTTATTACAAAATATGAACTAGCACACAGTGATACAAGGCAATGGATAATTAAGTACTGGATAGAAGTGAAAGCGGTAAACATTCTCCTTAGCATGTTATAGGAAAAGATGGTGGCACGTTTTCTTATTCATTGTAGGCTTTTACTTATTAGAAATATGATTTCTGATAAGTGGTGCCTGTGTGCCTGTCTCCTGACACCTGACAGTTTGAACATCATACAGGATGTATCATAATTAGGTTTGGATTTTCCTGCCTGTCAGTGTACTGCTATGCTTTGATATAGCTCTGGAAATTCACAGAAACATCTGCTGGTGCTTATTTGTGGGAATGAGGAGGTTATGATTTGAATTTTAACTCAGCTGCTTAGCATTTTCTCATTGTATCAGCTTTTAATGGAAAATGGTTGAAATCTCTAGCCTTGTACCAAATTTGCTTAAAGAAAAAATCAGTGTTACATAATATTTCAGTTTAGTCTTGTAGCTTGAATAAATTGAGTTTTCAAAGATGGCATTTTTTCTCATCAGTTGGCTGTGTAGTTCCCTCGTAGTGTCCCCTTCGCACTCTGCCCTGAGAGTCAGCCCCGCACAGGATGTTGTCTTGGGTTTGGAACAGGGAAGGGCTGGAGAAGACTGTCTGCAGGCCCCAAAGGCCCCTGAAGGAAGGCACTGCGGGCTGTTGGCACCCTCTCAGCAGAGAGGATGGTCTTCTGGGCCATTTTGTCCAGGTTGCTGAGAGAGGCTTTCCTAGTACTTGACAGCAGGAGTGTGAAAGCTGCTGGAACGTCCTCTGGCTCTGCTGATATTTCTTACAGACTTCGGTTCGGTAGTGAAAAAATAGAAACTGGTCAGCATCTTTCTTTGCAAGGTGAGAAAGAAATGCCCAAAGGTTTTATTTGGCTTTTAATAGGGACATTTCAATGGTAAAGTGAATGATCTCAAAAATATTAAATATTAAAAAGTTAGAATTTGTTTATTATAAAATATTAAACCTTTTGGTTTATAGTATGAAATCCACAACTAAAATTTACACTTTTATTTAGACAGAAAATATATACTGAAGATATGGCCTTTGGAGCTTCAACTTTTCCACCTCAGTATTTCTCTTCTGAGATAGCTCTTCATCCATATGCCTGCTCTCCCTACACCCTTGACTCTACACGAAGCATCTGCTCCGCGCCCGGCTCCCAGTATGACTATAACCAACCCAGTTGTTACCGAGGTTTTCAAACGGTGAAACCCCGAAATGACCACATGTGCCCTCTCCCACAAGAAACGAAAGCTGTATTTAAGGTGAGTAAATGCTGTGGTTTCACTGTGTTCTTGAGTTGGTTGCTTTAGTGTTTAAAATATAAAGAATTTTGGTAAATTTTTGCATATTTAAGCATTGCATATCTTTTTGTGGTATTTAACCTTTTTAAGAATGGTTTGGTCTGATCTTTTTAAAAGTGGCTGAATTGTGATTGCTTAATAATTTGCTATTTTAAGCCTTTTTTTGTAGTGGTGGTTTTCTTATTTCATGTTGATTTTTAAACTTTCCTGCAGAAAAAAACCTATGATGAGAAAAAAACATATGATGAGCAAAAGTTGGATGGTAAAAGGGCAGATGGAACTCTATCATCTGAGAGCAAATCAGCTAAAGATTCACGTCATTTGTCTATTCATGCTGAGAATAGTTTGAAATCAGGTAAAAGTCACCAGCTTTATAGTATAATGCCAGCCTACCTATCTACCCCAGAAATGCTGCTGTTCTTTGTGTGGCTGTTGCTGTGGGGTTGTTCACTGTGACTGTCATTGACGTGAGACCTGGAGCCTGACACAGCTTGAGGGCATTAGACTCTTTGCAATTCTGGAGGCCTTTCCTCCCAGGGAAGGGATTATTGTATGGTACCTGTTGCATTGTGGGCCCTAAAGGTGTCATGACTTTGTTTTACACACAAAAAATTTGTCTGGAATCACATAGCAAGTAGGTGATGACCATAAGCCTCAAAATGTGTCCTTAAATAAAAGCATACTACAGCCACATCCTTTGTACTGTATTTGACCATATTCATTCCTGAAGTAGCTTCTCTGATGTTCTGTTGGAGGACTTTTAATAGGTGGGAGAATTTGACTGTGGTTTCAGTCTCATCCTAAACAATAACTGAACCTGGGCATCGTGGTTACTCAGAGGACACCATTTTGATTTGTGCCGTAGACATGTCTGCTCTGGGCTTGAAAACTCATTCTGGCCTGTGACCAAAAGTTAATGATTCTACATGATGCCTTGTTTTTCTTTCCTGTAAATTATTTACTACTGTTGTTGGGTTACAGACATGACCTATTTATATGCTAAAACCTTCTGGCAGTTTATTTACATGTATAATTTATATTACTTGGCATATAAACTTTTCTCTTTTCAAAGACTTTACTCATAAACCATCTGGTACAAGGGAAGATTAACTGTTGACTGTAGTCGCTCTGGCCTTGCAATTAAAGGGGGGGCTTCATGGTGTGGCAGCCTACCTGGATGATGATCCACTAAGTGTCAGGAGAAAGATGGGAAGAGGTTATGAGTTTTGTGCTGTTTGCCTCCAGTTTGTTCCAGCAAACTGAAAAATGGAAAGTTTATTACTTACAGGAAATTTGTTCAGTCCTTTCGAATTTGCAAAACTCTGAAATGTATTTTAAGAATGATTAACCACTTCGGTACGGCGCTCACTGGCCGCAAAACCTCACCCACAGCCGGCACTCACAGTCCGCACGGCAGTGTGTGCTGTGCATTGACGACGGATCCATTTTGCTCTTGTGTGATGAGGAAAGCTTTAAAGCACTGGAAGCTTGTTTTACTTTACAGGCAGCTTTAGGAAAATAACTATAATAACTCCTACTAAGGACTTGTTAAAAGGTCACAGATTCGTAGTAACTTATTAGCTGAA
>CAUYPO010136773.1:0-11581 GCA_963574435.1 Cheirogaleus major | reverse complement strand
CAGTACTCAAATTGAGTTGTTGGCACCAGTACCGCAAAGTGTCTCGACACACATTATTGATGGGAGGCAAAATGGTTGGCAAAGGAAGAATTGGTGCTTTCTGTCTAGCTTTTGGGGGAGCTTTGAATTGTTCATCTGTTGGAGGTAGATGAACTTCACAGTGTTTCCCAGGCTTGTTCAGTTTGACATCAGAAGTTGAAGAAACAGTTGATTCCAATCGTTGTTCTATATTTGATTCGTCAAATGGAATCAATGTCAAAATCACACTCTCCTCATCATCTATTTCCTCCTCAAAGAAATTCTTCTTGCTGCTTTCGTAAGAGTCTGACATTTTCAGCAACATCTAGGGGAAGGCAAAGCCAGCAATGTTCAGAACATGTGCAGTTTACATTTTTTTTTCCTTTTTCTTTTTTTCTTTTCTTTTTAGATGACCCTGCAGTGCGCCGGCTGGCCCGCCAGACAGAGCACCCAGGGCCAATTTACTTCTTTTAATCCGAGGTACAGACCTTCTATGCCTAATTTGTTGAGAGTTTTTATGATGAAGGGATGTTGAATTTTGTCTAATGCTTTTTTTTTTTTTGGTGTCTATTAAAATGATCCTATGGTTTTTATTGTTCATTTTATTAATGTGATATATGACATTTATTGATTTGTGTAAGTTGAACCATCCTTGCATCCCTAAGATGAATCCCACTTGCTCACAGTGAATGATCTTTGGGGTTTTATTGGGATTTGTGGTTTGTTTGGGGTTTTTTCCTTCTTTTTTTGAGACAGAGTCTTGCTCTGTTGCTCAGGATAGAGTGCAGTGGCGTCAGCCTAGCTCACAGCAACCTCAAACTCCTGGGCTCGAAGCAATCACTCTCACCAAGGTCATTTCTTTCTTTTCTTTTTTTTTTTTTTGGTAGAGACAGAGTCTCACTATGTTGCCCAGGCTGGTCTTGAACTCTTGACCCCATGAGATCCTTCTGCCTCAGCTTCCCAAACTGCTAGGATTACAGGTATGAACCACCATGCCTGACTCTATGAATGATCTTTTTGATGTGCTGTTGAATACAGTTTGCTAGTATTTTATTGAGAGTTTTTGCATCTGTGCTCCTCAGGGATATTGGCTTGTGGTTTTTGTTGTTGTTTTCATTGTGTATTTGTCTGTTTGGAATCAGGGTTATGTTGGTCTCTTAAAATGAATTTGGAAGTATTCCTTTCTTTTCAATTTCTGGAAGAGTTTGAGAAGAATTGGCATTAGTTATTTTTTTTAAATGTTTGGTAGAATTCAGCAGTGAAGGCACAAGGTCCTGGGCTTTTTTTTTTTTTTATGGAAGACTTTTTATTTCTAACTCCATTTCCTCACTCATTATAGGTCTGTTCAGATTTTCTGTTTCTTTATAATACAGTTTTGATAGTTTGTATTTGTCCAGGAATTTATCCATTTCTTCTATGTCCTCAAATTTGTTGGTATATAGTTATTAATTATAGTCTCTTATGACCCTTTGTATTTCTGTAACATCAGTTGTAATGACTCCTTTTTCATTGCTGATTTTATTTATTTTAGCCTTTTCTCTTCTTTCTTGGTTAATCTGGCTAAAGGTTTGTTGATTTTGTTTATTTTTTCAAAAAAAACCCCAACTTTTTGTTTCATTGATCTTTTGAATTTTTTTTAGTTTCTATTTTGTTTATTTCTGCTTTGAGCTTTATTATTTCCTCCCTTCTACCAATTTTAAGTTCAGTTTGTTCTTGTTTTTCTGGTTCCTTAAGATGCATGGTTAGGTTGTTTATCAGAAATCTTTCTTCTTCTTTTTTTTTTTAAAGAGATAGGGTCTCACTCTGTCACCCAGACTGTAGTACAATGGCATGATCAAAACTCATCGAAACCTTGAATTCCTAGGCTCAAGCAATCCTCCTGCTTCAGTCTCCTGAGTAGCTAGGGCTGCAGGTGCGTGCCACCTCACCCGGCTAATTTTTTTTTTTTTTTGGTACAGATAGAGTCTCACTATGTTGCCCAGTCTGGTCTTGAAATCCTGGCCTCAAGCAATCCTCCCACGTTGGCCTCCCAAAGTGCTGGGATTACAAATATGAGCCACACTGTACCTGGCCCCTTTTTTCTTTTTTTTTTCCTCCCCACCCCCCTCTTCCTTTTTGATGCAGGCATTTATTGCTGTGAACTTCCCTCTTTGAACATCTTTTGCTGTGTCCCATAGGTTTTGGCATGATGTATTCCATTCTTGTTTGTTTCAAGGAATTTTTAAATTTCCCTTTTAATTTATTCATTGATTCATTGGTCATTCAGGAACATGTTGTTTAATTTCCATATATGTGTGAGGTTCTAAAGTTTTTCTTGGTGTTGAGTTCTAGTTTTATACCATTGGGGTCCAAAAAGATACTTGATATGATGTCTATCTTCTTAAATTTGTTAATATTTATTTTGTGGTCTAACATACAATCTATCCTGCAGAATGTTCCATGTGCTGATAAGAAGAATGCATATTCTGCAGCTGTTAGATGGAATGTTCTATAAATGTTTGTTAGGTCCATTTGGTCTATGGTGTAGTTTAAGTCTGATGTTTCTCTGTTGATTTTCTGTCCAGATGATCTGTCCATTGTTGAGAGTGCAGTGTTGAAGTCCCCTACTATTATTGTATTACAATCTGTCTCTCTCTTTGAATCTAATAATATTTGCTTTATATATTTGGATGCTCTGGTGTTGGGTGCATATATATTCACAACTGTTGCATCCTCTTGTTGAATTGATCCCTTTATCATTGTCTAATGACCTTCTTTGTCTCTTTGTATAGTTTTTGACTTAAAGTCTGTTTTATCTGATATAAGTATGGCTACTCTTGCTCACTTTTGGTTTCCATTTGCAAGGAATATCTTATCTCACCCCTTCACTTTCAGTCTATGTTTGTCTTTAATGGTGAGGCGAGACTCTTGTAGGTACCACATAGTTGAGTCTTTTTTTTCTTTTGTCCTTCAGCCACTCTATATCTTTTAATTGGAGAATTTAATCCATCTATATTCAAGGTTATTAATGATAGATAAGAACTTACTGCTGCCATTTTGTTAATTTTTTATGGCTGTTTTGTAGGTCTTTTGTTCCTTGCTTCCGCTTTTATTGTTTCCCTCTGTGGTATGGTAGTTTCCTGTGGTGCTAAGCTTTGTTTCCTTTCTCTTTCTCACTTGTGTATTTGCTGTAATTTCTTTCTTTGTGGTTACCATGCTCATGTAAGGAGTCTTGTAAATATAATAGACAGTTTTAAGCTGATAACAACTTACATGTGGCCACATAAAAATACTCTAAAGCCAGGCATGGTGGTGCACTCCTATAGTCCCAGCTATTTGGGAAGCTAGGGTGGGAGGATCACTTGAGCCAGGAGTTCAAAGCCAACCTGGGCAACATAACAGGACTCTGTCTCAAAAAAAATACTCTAGACTTCTCCTTCCAATTTATATTTTTGCTGCTTTGATTTACTTCTGCATCTATTATGTGTTCCTTAGCCACTAATTCGCTGTTGTTTTTTACCATTTGAGTTTAAATATTCATACTAGAAGGTTGTGAGATTTACATAGCACTATTATATCACTGGGATATTCTGAGTTTGTTTTATAAATTTACCTCTACTGGTGAGTTTTATGCTTTCACATATTTTCATAATGGTAATTATCATCCTTTCATTTCCAATAGTAGCACTTCCTTGAACATTTTTTGTAAGGCCAGTATAGTGGTGATGAATTCCCTCAGCTTTTACTTATCTGGGAAGGTCTTTATTTCTTTTTCAGTTCTGAAAGATAGCTTTGGTGGGTATAGTTTTCTTGATAGCCAGGGTTTTTTTCTTTCCGCACTTTGAATGTACCATCCCATTTTCTCCTGGCCTGTAAGGTTTCTGCTGAGAAATCTGCTATTAATCTAATGGGGTTTCCCTTATATGTGACTTGAAGCTTTCCTCTTGCAGCTTTTAAAATTCTCTGTTTGTCTTTGAATTTTTTTTTTTTTTTTTTTTTTTGAGACAGAGTCTTGCTCTATTGCCCAGGCTAGAGTGCCATGTCATCAGCCTAGCTCACAGCAACCTCAAACTCCTGGCCTTAAGCAATCCTTCTGCCTCAGCCTCCCAAATAGCTGGGACTACAGGCATATGCCACCATGCCTGGCTAATTTTTTCTATATATATTTTTAGTTGTCCAGATAATTTCTTTCCATTTTTAGTAGAGATGGGGTCTCACTCTTGCTCAGGCTGGTCTTGACCTCCTGACCTCAAGTGATCCTCCCACCTCGGCCTCCCAGAGTGCTAAGATTACAGGCGTGAACCACCACGCCAGGCCTGTCTTTGACTTTTTACTGTTTGGTTATAGTGTGCCATGGAGAGGAGCTTTTTGGATTGAATTTAACCAAGGACTTTTTTTAAAAAAAGAAAGGAAAGAGAAGTTTATTAATCTGCCAGCAAATGAGGCAGTTGGCAGACAAGTGTCTCAAAAGACCACTATCTTGCCATTAAACAGAAATACAGGGCTTTTTAAAGGGGGAGGGGCTTGGTGGTTTGGGTCTATGTGACCAATGTCACATACAGTGGCTTCGGGCTATTGTTCCACTATAGTTGGTGGTTTCAGTAGACCTTATCTCCCATGAGGAAGATCTCATGGCCTTTGGCTGGACAATTCTGTCGAGCCATCTCCTGTGGTTTAAAGATGCTAGAAAACAAACAGCAAAGAACATTTTCCTGCCTCTTTGATTACTGGCCTTGGACAGGAATGTAGGTTTTAATTCCCAAAAAGGGTGAGGTGTTTTTTTTTATGTTGTTGCTTTTTTTTTTTTAATTTCAGAGTATTATGGAGGTACAAACACTTTGATTACCTAAATTGCCTTTCCACCACCCAAAAAGCATGCCCACCCCCCAGACAGCACGGATTTACCCATCCCCTCCTCACCCTTCCCACCTGCCTGACACCCAATGAATGTTACCTCCCATATGTGTATATTAGTGTTGATCAATTAGTACCAATTTAACGGTGAGTACATGTGGTGTTTGTTTTTCCATTCTTGTGATATTTTACTTAGAAGAATGGGTTCCAGCTCCATCCAGTATAATATTAATACAATAGGTAGTTCATCATTTTTTATGGCTGAGTAGTACACCATGCTATACATATGCCACATTTTGTTAATCCACTAATATATTGATGGGCACTTGGGTTGTTTCCACATCTTTGTGATTATGAATTGTGCTGCTATAAACATTTGAATCCAAGTGTCTTTTTTTATAGAATGTCTTTTTTTCCCTTTGGATAGATACCAAGTATTGAGATTGCTGGATCAAATGATAGGTCTACTTTTATTTCTTTGAGGTATCTCCATACTACTTACCATAGAGGTCGTACCAGTTTGCAATCCCACCAGCAGTGATAAGAGTGTTCTTATCTCTGCACACCCATGCCAACATTTGTTGTTCTGGGAATTTTGATAAAAATCATTCTCACTAGAGTTAAGTGATATTTCATTGTGGTTTTCATCTGCATTTCCCTGATGATTAGAAATGTTGAGCATTTTTTCATATGTTTCTTGGCCATTAGTCTATCTTCTTTTGAAAAGTTTCTGTTCATGCCCTTTGCCCACTTTTTAAAGGGGTTGTTTGATATTTTCTTGCTGATTTTTCTGAGTTCTATATAGATTCTAGTTATCAGCCCTTTATTGGATATATAGCATGCAAATAGTTTCTCCCATTCCATAGGTTGTCTATTTGCTCTAGTGATAGTTTCTTTGGCTATACAGAAGCTTTTTAACTTGATCATGTCCTATTTATTTATTTTTGTTGATGCTGTGATTGCTTTGGGGTCTTCTACATAAATTCTTTGCCTAGGCTGATGTCTATAAGAGTTTTTCCAATATTTTCTTCTAGAATTCTTATAGTTTCATGCCTTAGGTTTAAGTCTGTTATTAATCGAGGACCTTTGAGCTTCCTTTACTTGGATGTTCATATCTATCCCAATACTTGGGAAGCTTTCAGCTATTATTTCATGAAATAGGTTTTCTATTCCTTTCTCCATCTCTTTTCTCTCTGTCACTCCTATAATGTGAACATTTGTTCACTTAATGTTGTTCCATAAATCCCATAGGCTTTCTTCATTCTTTTTCACTTTTGTTTTTATTTTTCCCTCTGATTGGGTTATTTCAAAAGACCTATTTTCAAGTTCAGAAATTGTTTCTTCTGCTTGATCTAGTCTGTGGTGGAAGCTCTCAGTTGTATTTTTTACTTCATTCATAAATTTTTCAGCTCCAAAATTCCTGTTCAATTCTTTTTTATGATATCTCTTTGTTGAATTTCCCATTCAGATCATAAATTGTTTTTCTAATTTCATTGAATTGTTTGTCTGTGTTCTCTTTTATCTTGCTGAGTTTCCTTAAAATCATTATTGTGAATCCCTTTTCAGGCATTTCATAAATGTTCTTTGCTTTGGGGGTTGTTACTGGAGATTTATCATGTTCCTTTGGGGGTTCCTTGCTTTTTCATGTTTATTGTGTGTCCCTATTGTGTGTCCCTATATCTGTCCATCTAATGGAAACTTTTACCAATTTTATGCAGTAGGTTTCATAAGGAGAGATTTTTTCCTAAGGTGTTGGTTGGATGTGGTACTTGGCTTTGATTCTAGTCATTCTAGGTGGACTCAGTAGTATGGTCTCTGTGCAGTTTCTTCAGCTGTAATCCTTGTCAGTGACATCTGTGATCACCTCAGTTGCCTAGGCTATGGGTGTTTGTGATGGCAGTGGTGTGATTTTTGCTGGAGGCAAGGGTGCCAGGCTAAATGTCAGCCAGACAGGTATAGCCATGGAGAGCTGATAGGTCATCTAATGGTCTCCCCAGGCAGACAGTGGCCAATGCCAAGTTGGCAGAGGCCAGGCACAGGTGCTCATAGGTGTGGTGTGGCTGGAAAGCTCTCTGGTGATTTGGTTGAATGGGGGGGGCGCTGCCTCTAGGCTAGCCATGAAGCTGGAGCAGGCTCCCATAGGTGTGGCAGAGCAGGGTGGTTCTGCAGCAGTCCAAGGCCACCACAGGACCAATGGTCAGGCCAGGCCCTGGCACACAGAGGTGTGACTAAAGCCAGCACCTCTGCAGAGGACTGGCTTTGAGGCTGTGTGTGACTGTGTGCAAACAACCCAATTTAAAAATGGGCAAAAGTCTTAAAGTCTTCACTAAAGAGGATACATACATAAATAACAAATAAGCATATGAAAAGATGCTCAAAATATTATCCATTAAGGAAATACAAATTAAAACCAGAATGAGTTATCATATATACCTATTAGAATGGCTAAAATTAAAAAAATAATGACAGTATTAAGTGCCAGCAAGGATGTAGAACAACTGGAACTCTCATACACTGCTGGTAGGAAGGCAAAATGGTACAGACACTCTGCAAAACAGTTTTCCAGTTCTATTTTTGTGTGTGTGATAGGTTCTCACTCTGTCACCCAGGCTAGAGTTCAATGGCATGATCATAGCTCACTGCAGCCTTGAACTTCTGGGCTCAAGTGATCCTCCTACCTCAGCCTCCCGAGCAGCTGGGACTATAAGCATGCACCACCATACCTGGCTAATTGTTTAATTTTTTGTAGAGATGGGGTCTCATTATGTAGCCCAGGCTGGTCTTAAATCCTGGCCTCAAGCAATCTTTGCACCTCTGCCTCCCAAAGTGCTGGGATTACAGGCATTAGCTGCCACACCTGGCCTCCAGTTTCTCATAAGTTATATATATAGTATGTGTAGGAAAAAAATGCAGTATATATAGGGTTTGGTAGTATCCACAGTTACAAGCATCCACTGGGAGTCTTAGAATTCATCCCCTGTGGATAAAAGGGACTACTGTACACTTACTGCATGACCCAGCATTCTTACACCCAGTTATTTACCCTAGAGAAACAAAAACTTATGTTTATATAAAAACCTGTACATGGTGTTTATAGCAAATCTACTCATAATTGCCAAAAATTGGAAACAACCCAAATGTCCTTCCATGCGTGAGTGGATGAACAAACTGTGGTATATCCATACAATGGGATACTACTCAGCAATAAAAAGGAATGAATTTTTGATACATGCAAAAACTTGGATGAATCTCAAAGGCACTATGCAGAGTGAAAGAAGTTGGTTTCAGAAGATTATATACTGTATGATCCCACTTATATGATATTCTAAACCTATGGTCCCCAACCCCAGGCTACAGACTTTTACCAGTCTGTGGCCTGTTAGGAACCAAGTTGCCCAGCAAGAGGTGAGCAGTGGGCCAGCAAGCAAAGCGTCATGTCTATTTACAGCAGCTCCCCATGGCTTGCATCACCGCCTAAGCTCTGCCTCCCTGCCCACACCACCCCATCTTCAGCCCATGGAAAAATTGTCTTTCATGAAACCGGTCCCCAGTGCCAAAAAGGTTGGGGACTGCTGTTCTAAAATGACAAAGATGCTCTCCTTTGACCAAAACTTTAGTCAGTCCCCTTTGAGTCCTCTGCTTGACTAGGCCCAATCTTGGGCTTCCTTCTCTATCCTTGTAATATCAAGTTCGAGCAAGAATCCTGTTAAGTCAGTTTAGGAAAAATATCTCACCCTTGGTATCTGACCATCCTAGATATTCTATCACTGTGGCCTACCTTCAGTGATAATCCTATAAAGTTAGTATAACCCAAATCCCCTTACCCTTGATGTTTCTTCTTAGTAATTTCCTATCCACTGACCACCTCCCCCCACTCTTTGGTTATAAATCTCCACTTGCCCTTGTTGAAGTTGGAGTTCAGTCCAGTATTTCTTTCCCACTGTGAGACTCCATTGCAGTAGTCTCCGTATCTTTCACCATGGCCCCTTCTTGAATGACATCTACCTTATCATCTTTAACGAGTTTCGTGAATAATTTTTTCATTAACATCAGAAAGACAAAACTATAACGATGGATAGCTGAGCGGTGGTTGCTGGGGATTATGATAAGAGGAGAGTGTGACTGCAAATGGAAGCTTTTTTGGGGTGATGGTACTGTTGTGTTTTGATTGTGGTAACAGTTAAATGAATCTGTTGTTTAAAAAAATTTCAAAGAGGCCATTGGTTTGAATTGAGCTCCTGCACTAGGCCCAACACATCAAACCAAAATGGAGTTACACATGCTGAAGTTCCACGCCACTGACCCAAAAAGAGTTGTTTATCTGACCTTCACAGAAGTCAGGAGAGGGAGATAATAGCCAAATCTCCAAACAAACCCGTTTTAACCAGTATGATAAGGAAATCCTCTCTGCTTTAACCTTTACAAAGAAAGTAACTTTAAAATGACAATCTGCCTTTTGTTCTCTGTTTCTGCTTTCCTCAGCCTTTTTCTGCCTGTAAAGCCAAACTCCTCTGTTCGGCTCATCGGAATATTCCTTTTATTTTTATACTATGAGGCGTTGCCTGATTCTAAAATCGCAAATAAAAGCCAACTAGATCTTTAAACTAAATTCGTTGAAATTAATTTTGTCTTTTTTTTTTTCCAGAGAGACATGGAGTCTTTCACAATGTTGCCCAGGCTGGAGTGCAGTGGCTATTTACAGGTGCCATCCTAGCACTACATCCTTGAACTCCTAGGCTCAAAGGATCCTCTCATTTCAGCCTCCCACATAGCTCGGACTACAGGCCTAAACCACCACGTCCCACCAATTTTGTCTTTTGCATTATACATGTGTTAAAATTCATGGAACAATTTTATGTTAGTTGAAAAACTAAAAACAAAACGAAACTAGATGTGCCTTCTCAGTGGAAAGCTTCTTTTCTTTAGTTCTTGGATTCCTCTTTCTTTCTAGTCCCACCAAGAGAACTAGGGTAAAGCCTCTGGAAAGTTTAGTTCTGGCAGGTTTTGAGTCTTACTTAATAGATCCTGCTTCTTTTTCTTTGACAATTCTCAAGGTGCTAAACAGAGGGATGAGTAGGCTTCAGCCAGAAAAGCATTCAAAATTCAGTGATAGATTGCTAACTTCCGGGCTTCTGACCAGCAACTAACACAAAGGTTGCAAACAGGCAGCCTGTGAACCAGATTTAGCCCACAGAGTTGTTACTTTGGTCTAGTGGACGTTCCAACATCTCCAATATTTTTTTTTAATCAGGCAGTTTCGCATGAAAATATGGATTTCTAGTTTCTCTTGGAAATTGGAAGTTTGGGCAACACTGGGCCCTGCATTTCTTTTTTTTTTTTTTAATGATCTCTTCTCCTTTATTGCTAGATTCATATAAAAAGTTCTGATATATTTGGGCTGGTAAAAGAAAGCCACAGTGCGTATAAAGAAAATTATAGGAAGTTAAAAAATATATGCTTTTAGAGTTTGGAAAAGCAGTTACGGATTGGGCCCTGCATTTCTGAATGGCAGTAATCAGAGCTGTGCAGCAACTATCCCTTTCAGCCAAGCATGGGATCTTCCATGCATTGCAATCCCAAACACTCCCACTCTTAATCCCAAACACTCTCACTCTTAATCCCACCCTACTGATTTAGTTTACTGTTAAGATTCCTAGCTCCTACAGGCTCCTGGTATGACAAGTTCATTTTGAGTTAGGGGTTAGTAAAAAAGAAAAAGATAAGTAAAAAAAAAAAAAAATTAATATTTCAAAAAATAAAGAAAGAAATTTATTTTTAAAAAATCAACAACTTCTTTCAGGTGCTACACATTCCTTAAGTGAGGTTAGGAAATGCCTTCAGACTCCAACTTCTTATTAGCTTTCTTCCCCCCACACCTAAACCATCTTTGCCATATCACTGAGGTCATTTTTCTATAGCTGAGAAATGGAAAATAGTACTGAAAGAAGTGAATCAAGCCTTCTGTCTCTCAAAGCTCTCCTTCTACCCTTCATTAGTTTAGGACTTAATCTCTCAGCCAATATAAACTGTTGAGACTTCAGGGCAAGTAAGACACATATAACTTGTGACCCTCATCTACTGCCTGAAACACCAGGCCAAATTTTTCAGCTCTGTTAGTGGGGGTGGTTGAAGTATCACAACATCTCAAAATTATCACATATCCTTACAGTTCTTATAATACCATGAATCCACCCATCTTTCAACTCCCAAGGAAGTTAGTAATGACATTATTTGCATTTGGAAGCCCACTGAACCAGGACTCATTTCTTGGCTCTAGTCTAATCACAGTCACTAAGTTGCTGGGTGACTTGGAGTAAATTGCCTTTGCCCTCTGGCCCATAGCTTCCCTTTTGGTAAGATGGGTGCATTAGAAGAGAGGTCATTTCAATGAGGTCCTTTCAAATTCTAACAGTCTAAATGGACTATTATGAATATTAGGAAGGTAAGAATAATTGTTGGATAAATTAACTTCAGTTACTAGTGTAGTATTTCAAATCACCAAAGGGTTTGAATTTGAGGTAAATGCCAGAGGTTATTTAGGGACCACAGCAGCAGGAGTCAGGAAGTCCTTTTGGCTTAGACCTCACCTTCACAAAGGGCCTCAAATTTAGACTTTTGATAATATCTCTTTTAGAAGTCATTGTCAGCTGGGCCTGTAATCCTAGCACTCTGGGAGGCCGAGGCAGGAGGATCGCTCAAGGTCAGGAGTTCAAAACCAGCCTGAGCAAGA
>CAUYPO010136768.1:0-26041 GCA_963574435.1 Cheirogaleus major | reverse complement strand
TAACAATCAGATTGATGTCTCTTCTCATCAAATCTTCCCTAGCAACTGATCAGTAGAAAAGCCTAACTAGGCCTGGCGCGGTGGGGTGGCTCACGCCTGTAATCCTAACACTCTGGGAGGCCGAGGAGGGCGGATCGCTTTAGCCCAGGTTTTTGTGGTTGGTTTTCGCTTGGCTTATGCCACGGCACTCTAGTATGGGCAACAGAATGAGAATCTGTAACAAAAAAAAAAAAAAAAAAAAAAAAAGCAGAAGCGCATAAGAGCACCAGGGAAAATCTTCTCATATAAAATAGGAGGTCAGTAGGGAATTACAAAGACCTGAGGAAGGCCACTGTCATGAAAGAGATCACCATGACTTAACATATACAAGGGTTTGCTCCTGAGGAAACAGAGATAATGGAATAATATGAAAAAGACTTCAGAATGAAAATATTTAATATTTGCAGGGTAATAGATGTCTACATTTATAGAACAAAAACAAGTGTTTACAAAGTAAGACGGACATAAGCAAGATGGGACTGTGGCCCGGTCTAAGGCAAAGTAAGATGGACATTTATGAAGAACCTACTTAGAGATCTCAGAAAATAAAAAACAATTATTAAAATTAAAAACATAGCTGATATCACAGCCTGGAAACAGCTTAATAGTAAACCAGTGATTTGGAAGAGCAACCTAAGAAATCTTCCCAGAATACGGCACAGAGATAAAGATATGAAAAAAACATGATGGAAAATTTAAGTGACGTGGCAGATGGATTTGTAAGTTCCAACATCCATCTAACAAGATCAAAGAACCGAAGGTGAAAAAACAAAAAAGGAGGAAAAGTAGAGTAAGGGGAATATAAAAGAATGGGTTGCGTACGTGAGGACCTTGGAGCGCTCACCAACTGTCTGGATGTAGAGTGGGATAGAGTTGAAGAGGATCCCAAGAGAGTAAATAGGTAGGTAATGGTGCTAGGTGACATGGGAAGAAAAGGAAATCTGTGGGCAAAGCATTTCAGCTTGTTTTTGGACCTTTTCATTTAGAGATGCTGGAGAAATATCTATGTGAGCATTTTTATCCAGTACTAGAAACTTTAATTCTGGAAGCTCAGAGGAGAGGTGGGGAAGAGATAGCACAGAGGCAATACTTGAAGGATTTCAAGTGTATGATAGAATGGAAAATGCAATAAAATGTGGTGTGAAGACTTCTATTTGATATACAATTGTTGCATTATATGGTTTAACTTTATTAAATCAAAGTTGACTGTGATACAAAGAGGTCTGCCCCATTAAAAATTTATTACAGTTAAGATGAAAGGCAATACATTTTATGTTATCTAGCAGTTCTTTTTCATGTTTTGTGCTTGGATCATGTTGTTTAGTTTATAGCTGATATGTTAATTATCTATTGTGTTTAGTTATTATGAATGTTTTTCCCTGTAAACAGTAATGCGGGTTTTTTGTTGTTCTACTGCCATCCCCTTCCCAAAAGAAATGTATGACTAAATCATGATGGCTACTAAATTATACAAATAAGAGGTTCCTCCAAATAATCTGATGATAACACATATAAAACCTTATTTTAGGATCTGACCCCAAATTTCTAACAAGGCTAGAATCATCATGCTTACCAATTTATAAGAAAGAAGGGAGGTTTATGATTTTGTAGAGTTGTTCTTTTGGGTGTGGGGCAGTGGGCATATAAGTACAATGTTTTTTTCTGTGTCATTTCAGTTAATTCTGATATTTTACTATTAAATTTTTTTTTTTTTTTTTTTTAAACCAGACCAGCATACGATATTTTCCTTGGTGCCTGTCTACATGGAATGTTGAACTATATAGTATTCTGTTCAGAAAATGGCATCAATAATGGCATACTAGTAGAGTATAATCCTATGTATTAATTTATAATGATAGTTATAATGATATTCAATATACCCATAGCTTAATCAAAAACCTTTCTCCCCCCAGCATGGGAATATATCATTATTAAAGTACTACTACGTGAAGTGATATACTTAGATCATTCTGTGCGGTAAATTGTTCTCAGTAGAAGTTCTGAATCTGCCAGTGTTGACAGTTCTTTATTCAGAAGTATAGTTGCTAGCAGGGGTCTTTTAAGCAGAAGAGCTTAGATATATTACCCATGAGTTCTTAAATATGTATAAAACTGGAAAAACATTTTATGGTCTTGTTGGCATTCTAAGATACATGATTCAAGTTCTGGGAAACACAATTCTTAATCTTCATTGATGTCCCGGGAATGGTTCCTGGTGCTTTGCTATAGCTATGCAGGTACCATTGCAGTGAGGCCTTGTCCCCTGGTCTTGGGGAAGAGTCACTTCAAATGAGATGAGGCTTTCTGCTCAAGCTTGTTTTGCAAATCCAGAAAGCACCCATGAGAATTAGCCTGCCCATCTGCTTTTTTGTCACATGCATGCCAATTGTGTTTCTATGTATATAAAACATCCTTCAAACAGGGGCGTGTACACTCTCCAAGGGTACTCGTGCATGGATAGTGTTACGGGTTTGCAGTAACATGCTGCTTTCAAGATTCTCAACTTCCACATTTATTCTTATCTAAAATTGCCTGAGAAAGTGCCTGCTTTGCACATTCCTTCCCTCACTTTAACAAATAATGGCCTATTCTTCACCCATCTGAAGTGTTAATGTGGTACCTTTGCCCTAGGATTAGAAACCTTCCATGCACCAAAGAAAGGAGTGATTAGAAATATTAGTTTTGGAGGAGGGCTCCTTTAATGATTAATTAAGGAAGCTTAGACCTGTGGGTTTTGTGGGTTTCCCGTCTTTCTAATCTTACATGTATTTCTGATAAGGATGAAGCCGGGCCTTGCAACATAGATTAGTAGTACCAAATCTTTAAAAAATAACAGCTGTATTTTCTAGGACTAACAAAGTTTAAAAGATACATTAGATAAAACCACGAATACATATTTCATATGGTTCCTTTCAGATTCAGTGAAGTTCTTCAGTAAGGTAGTTAAAGCCTATTTTATCAAAGCATGCCATGAAATACTGACTCCCGTTAAAGTCCGTCTTCACCTTATTCTGTCTTCCAAAATATTTAATATTTCATGCCTCCCATTAACCAAAAAAATTAGCTTTTAAACTTATGAAAAATTATGGGTGACAATTAAAAAATATGTGAGAAGGTTCATACATTTTTTTTCAAAGTTCTTTTGGGGGAATGTGAGCAGAGTATTTTGAAGAACACCAAAAAAAAAAAAAAAAATAGTTGGCCCCTTGTGTCTACAGGCCCCCTATCTTGGTGCAAGACACGTGCTGATTTTAAAGCCCCATGGTTTACCCTGTATTCCTTCTGAGGGGTCTTGTCCTGGGGGTTTTCTGGAGCCCTAGGGGACTCCTTAGTTTATGACAGGGAATACGAGAAGGGAGGCTTCTAGAGACAATTGGTTCACTCCGGAGCATCTCTTTTGTAGTGCCAAATGCCAGAAACGGTGTGTCAAAATCACTGACTGTGCTGTGTTAACAAGTGATCCCCATAGCTTAGTGGCTTCCAACTGCAGAGATGTATTTCTTGTTCATGTTGCACATGCACAAATGGGTCACCTGGAGCTGTGTGTCTGTTGCCTTCACTCGCTAGTCCAGGTGCATGTATCAGCCTTTGCCTGGAAAAGAGACCCGAAGTAGTGGGAAAGAGACCCGGCAAACTACAGGTCAGGTCCCAGAGCATTCACCTGGCCTGGAAGAGATATATCCCTTCTGCGTGCTTTTCAGTGAGCAGAGCAAGTCTATGGGCCAAACCTGTGTCACTGGGGTAAAAATATGGTCCTCCCTTAGGGAGGGGCAGTGAATGCTGTCAAAATAGAAATTGCACGAGATAAAGTTAAACAGGCAAGGAGGACTTTGTCCAAGGCTACTGCACTAGGGGAGGGAGACCAGAACACAGTCTGAGCTCCACCCTGCTGAAATGAAGGGTGGGAGGTGGGAGAGTTTATAAGAGCTAGAAAGGGGCAGAGTTAGGAAATTGAGAGGAATAATTTGCTAACTGGTCTTATCCTAAGAAAAGTAAACTTTCTCACATCTTCATAACAGGAGGTAGTTTTACAGTTTGGAGCAAGGCACCTGCCAAAGACTCCTACCCTTCCATAGAGCCTGAGAGATAGGGGCCCTGTCTGCCTTGATGGTTATGTTTCAAAGTGATGACTCCTAGGCCCTTGAGAAAGACATTTCTGGGCTACAAAACTGGCAAGAGGCTTTTGAAAGATTTACCTCTCAAAGAAGCCAGAGAAAGAATTGGCAAACTTAGAAACTATGTTTGAAAAACATGCAGACAGCAGGATCCCGAGAAGGTAGTCCCCCATCTTTTGGCAAGGGCAGTACACTCAGAACTTTGATATTGCTAGACAAAAATGTGGCTGCCACCAGATACTTATGTAGCTGCTGTGAATAAATGCTGGCCACCCCTTCAGTTTTGTTCCAGAGTTGGTCTGGGCTGATATATCAGATTGGCAGGGCCAAGGCCACACACCCATGTGCTGGCCCCTAGGTAATGGGAAGGGGACGATATCGCTCACATCTCTGCCCTGGCCCCTAGTTAATGGGGAGGGGACAAGCTCTCACACATACCTGGGCCTGGCCCCTGGGTAATGGGTATGGAGTTGCCTCCAACATTGGCTTTCATAATGGGAGGTGGGGCAGTGAGTTTCACTGAGACGGAACATAACAGGAGATAACCCCTGACCGCCCACCCAAAGAGAAGTTTGGGTAGATGAAGCAAAACAAAATCAAGCACAGAAGAAACATGAAACCACTAATGTCTGCTACATGGAATGCTTGTGAGGAAAGTCATAGCCATTGTTTACCCACTTCTTCCCTATCTCTTCTGGGTGACTGACCCTTTGACGGTCAGACCACTGGACTGCTCTGACCCCTTGTTTCCTGCTCTAACCCCTCTGCTCACTGCGCTAGCCTTGCAGGTCTCTGAGGGTTCAGATACCAGCACCCTATGGGAGACATCCCTCTCCTCCAAGCCCTTTGCAGGGAGTGGGGATGAGTGGATGAGTGAGCCTCCTGAAACTTTTCAGGTCTATAAGTTAGGAATATAAAAATCTCTCAGTATAGGTTTGACAACCTGGTTCTTTTAAAGGACAGGCAAGGTGGCAGTCTTTGCAGTTGCTAAAGCAAGGGATCAGCTCCTTACCACTCACCTCTCTTATTTTCCATTTTCCCATCAGAAAAATGGAGTTTTTCATACATATCTTACAGGGATTTTCAGAGAATGTATCATACGTCTGTAGAGTACACAGTCCCGGCACGTAGTAGGCATGAATAAATGGTAGGAATTACTAAGAAAGGGACATCTTTAACTCATCTTTCTTCTCTGCCAAGTTATTTTCATCTATGGCAATCACACATTCCAGTATTTGTTCAGGAGAAAGGACACATATCTATTTTTGAATTGGCTTTTAGGGGCTGCAAAGTGCGATGTGCTCTGGCTTTATCTTTCCTCATCGCCTGAGGATCTCCCAGGCGACTCGTCTGCCCTAAGTCAAATAGGGCTGGAAGAGGCCGGATCTTGTGCAGAACAGATTGCAGCATTATCTGCCCAGCCGCTGGGTCATTTAACTGAGCTGCGGTGCTTTGCAAATATAAAGCATCTTGAGGAAGAGTTTATTAGACAATCTTCACTATGTCCTCACACTAATGCTGCATTAATCATGCTGAATCGTTCAAGTACCCAAGTGTTTCATGAATAGGTGATTAATTAAAATGTTATATGCAAGTGTCATGCAGTATGTGAGGATTTTTATGGAAATCATTAACATTTTTATGAAAATTTCTCTTTGGGCCTGTTTATAAATATATGCCCAAAGATGTGGTATCTCTGATATATAAATAAACTCCGTATGTGTGCGTGTGTGAGAAGTACTCGATGATGATTAAGATTTTATTGGTGTGGGCTTAGATTATAAAGCTGGAAGTTAATACTGAAAATTTTTCCAAGTGTCATTAAAACTTAACACCATTTTTTTTTCAGTTTTAAAGAATAACTGACTTACAAAATTGAACAAATTGGTAAGTTTTATTGGCAGTAACATTGTGTTAAACTCTGGTTGCCTTGGTTACTCTTAGAATATTAAAATAATCTGGGGCTCTAGACAGTGAAGACTAGTCTCTATTTATTTTGGGCCCATGATAGTGCTAATTAACCACTCTCTAGGGCATGCAGGGAGGAAACGTACGTGCTGTCTAGAAGGAAAGATGGCAGTGGCAGCCAGCAGTTTGGATAATTTCTGAGCCCCCGAAGAAAGCAGCATCATCGATATGGAGAATCATTGTCTTTAAGACACACGAGTCCTTGTCTGAGTATTTCTGGTGCACAAAGGCACATCTTTGACCGGTTGTTAAAACAGAGAGAATAGAGAGCAGAGAGCTCTATCGATCCTAATGCACGTCTGTTATTTTTTTCTTTAATTATTGCTCTCCACCTCCCACCTCTTTCTCAGGGATGAACACTGCTGGAAGCGGCATGGTCGTGGAGCACTTCTGACAAGGTGGTGGTTCTCGAATGCTTATTTGTGGTCTGCTGTTGTACCTAGCAGTGTGAAGGGCTGCAACCTTATCCCAGAATCAGCATTTCAGGGTTGAAACGGAACTGAAGAGTTTGCTGAGCTCAGCCCACATTTTTCAGATCAGGCGACTGAGGGTCGGAGAAGTGAGATTTCCTTTCGGAGTTCTTGATGTCCAGTGGAGCGGTTTTCTCTGATTCTGGTTTAGACTGAGAAAGATACCGTCTTTTCCGTGTAAACCAAAGTCCCTTATTTAAATAACACTGCTGTAGGAAAACTGGTAGCACTGGAATTTTAGAAGTTGTCTTGACAGAGCTACAAGGCACAGAATCCCTGGGTGGAAAGGACTCCACTGCCTGCCGGCTCCAGCAGGGGTGTTTTTAATCCTGCGCATGCCTGCGGATCCCCTTTCAGTGAAGAGCTCTCGAAAATGCGTGTGGATGCAGATGTGAGGCGAGCAGGGGTATCTGTCTAAATCAGCCAGTTTTCTTATTTGTCATGATAACCTACCTCGATAGAATTATTGCCCATTGTATTGTCGAAGGGTGGGAGGATGGCTGTGAAGAAGATTTAGGACTTGCTTATGAAAAAAACAAAACCACCTGACTCGTATTTTAAAGTGCTTCTGCTCGTATAGTTTTATGACCATCACATAATATGTACTGATAACGTAAGTGTTTAATTGATCAGCAATTAATTAACACAATCAAGAGTAAAGGACGGAAGAGGGAAGAGTGACACTGGGTGCTGTGTCCTACCTGTCAGTCACTTGTATTCAGTCTGCACCACCAGGTGGAGAAGGTGTTACTGTAAGGTCCCATCTTACAGATAAAGACACTGGGAATCAGGAAAGTTCGGTGTCCTTCTTAAGATGACACAGTTAATAAGTGGTGATACTAGGATTTGAACCTGGGCTGCTGCCTCCAAGGCAAGAGGAGACTTTAAATAGAGAGTAGCAACTTGATATCGGCGCAGCTCAGCCTACTTACACTTTCTTCCTCTTGCCTAAAGATAAGTCATTTTATGTGATCCTGTTAGTGAGCTCTTCCTGCAGGGGCAATGAGGCAGCCAAGGAATTTTCTGAAGTCTGCAGATCTCCTGAAGTTTAAAAATGGTGGGAGAGTGGATTTTTTTTTTCAAAAGCTAACACCTGGAGGAAAGCCGATGAGTAAGGAAAACCTTAGGACTCAGATTGATAAAGGCCTCCCTGGAACTGTCACGGGGAGCACATTGCTGTGGAGGAGGAAAATGAGGATGAGAAACCAGTGAACCCATTTAACTGCATAACTGATGGGCGCAGGAAAGGATAGAAAAGGTTTTATATTCTGGAAGCCTAAAAACCAAAATGATTAACTGGGCAATTGACAGCAAGTGAGGCCTTGATGTAGCACACAAACTTGGCGGAGGGAACTGCACTGAATCTCTAGAAATAGGAATGACGGATAAGGGGTTTATATTATTTAAACACACCCACCCCTCCCCCCTCCCCCCTACCACACAAGTAGGTTGATGAGATTGTATTTCAATTATTAAATAAATGATTGGGAAAGATTTAATTTCAGGTCAGGCTGCTAAGAGGAACTTTAAGTATGCCCACATGTAGATTAGTTGGATACCTTTTTATGAAGAAATGGAGCAGCTAGACCACACAGCAATTAAGACCCCACAATCACATAGGTTTAGAATCAGCTATGACAGGAAATGCTCAGATGTCAAATTAAAAAGTGAATATTATTTTAATAGGAAGCCTTAGAGAAAGTGGTTGGGGACAAGGTACCGGTGAACATGAAATCCTGAATTTCTATACATTTATTATCAAACATCTCCTTCCCCCTTCATTTACCATTTTTTCATCCTCGTTTTTGCATCTGCCCTGCATGAGTAATTTTGCAGTTCAAAATGTCTTTTCTTTCTTCGGTCGGAAGGAAGCATGGCCCAAGCTGTGGAGGTGTTCTTGCTGAACAGAATACCCTCTGAGAGTTTCGTTTTCAATACTCTTTGGTTCAGTGTCTGGGAAGCTTGCTCAGTCCTCTCTGGTTACTTGAATATATTATCTTTGACAATATTCTTCTCTCAGTGGGCCTCCAGCCAATCTTACACTATATTAGAACTTCTTGGCAAATTATGAGTTTAGTTTTTTGATTTCCACATGTGATACTGTGGCTTTTCTGTAACTCACATGGAAGAGGTTCCCAAAAACTTCATCTGTTCACAGGGCCCTTAGTTTCTTAGTAATTTGTTTCATGGTGCTCCTAGACAACAAACAAAGACATTTAATGGTTCTGTTTATTAAGTAGTTAGGTTCAAACAACTTATTGAGTAGGTGTGTCCTAACAAGTATACCTGTTTGAGAAATTTATATACAAAGAGTGAAAGAAAAAATATTTTCATTTAATTTATAAATTACTGCAATTACTTCCTAGTGGAATATGTGCACCTGTTCAGCCCTGTACAATTTCACAAACCTTGAAATCAGATTGGACAACATCACCCTCATTTTCCATTCGACACTGAATATCAATCTGGATCAATCAATCACATCTTCATGTGATGTTTGCCTTTTATCACATCAACTGCTGAAACCCAGCTTTACCAAGATATGACATCATCAGAAGGTATATAATGCAATCTAATGTTGAAACTGTGAGCTACTTTGAGCTAGGAATTCCTGCAGTGTCTGTAGGTTGGGCCTCTGCTTTCTTCAAGAATTAAAAATACCTTGTGGTGCTCTATGAGTCCACCATAGTGCCTTGGGGTGCACAGTTTGAGAAACACTGTGGCCTTTGTTTCACTAATCTATCCATTTACTATACACTTTCTACTTTCCTTTTACTTAATTACTCTTAACAGTTATACTATGGTTTCATAACAAACATTTGCTATCTCTCTTTACTTAGAAACATAGTAATACTTTATTAGTGTTCGTAAATTATTATTTATAATCACTATTGTAAGTAGTTTTCAAGCTTCCTTAAAATAGTCACTGTAGAGTTCTGTCCAGAAGTGGCTCAGGTACATTTTGTTTTCATTGTTAGAGAAGGGCTGATAAAGTTAGGGATGAAAAGGAGAGGACAGAAGATCATAAATTCTTTGTCTTAATCTCTGAAGGTATTGCTTACTTTGTCTTTTACTATTAGGCAAATAAAGAGAAGTATTGACATAATAGACATAGAAAAATAATTATATTTACCTTTCATTAGGTGCTTACTTTTTGTCAAAGCACCAAGCATTTTACATGTTATCTCATTTTAATCATCTTAGCAATATTCATTCAACCATTCATTCAAGAAACATTTATTGAACACCTGCTACATACTAAGCATTGTTTTAAGGGCTGCAGATAAAGATGTGAACAAAGTAGGCAGAGCCCTATCCTCAAGAAACTTAAATCTAGTGTTGGAGACAGGTGATAAAGAAAATCATAGGTATATAGAGTAATAGCTGATAGAGATATGCACTATGATTAAGAAAAATAAATCAGATAAAGGGGACAGAGAATGATGAAGATGCCATTTTAGATAGAGTAGTCTGGGATGTAGCTCTGTAAAGTAGGGGCTGTTATCCCCATTTTACAGAAGAAGAAACTGAGTCTTACAGAAGTTAAGTGACTTGTCCATGGTAACATAGTTAGTAAAGACCTTACCCAGGATTCAAATCACTCTAATTAAGGAATTGATGCTATGCCAACACGAGTCTTGAATTAATTCAAGGATAAAATTATTAACATACTTGTCAAAGTGCATATATTGACATGTCATTGTGTCTGAGCACCTGAGAATTTCTACCATTAACTCCTATCTATAAAGAACTTGAGAACTACAGAAGATCAGTCTCATTTACATAATTATTGAGGAGTAAAATCTATTATAAGAAAGGTGGAATCATTGAATACTCAAGCAAACATTGCCTAGTGTGGTAGAGCAAAATGATTTCTCTAAGGACAAACAAGACTTGCCTACTATAGTAGACTTCTTTGAAGAGATAGTTTCTAAGGTTGTAAAAAAAATGAGGTCCAGAGGACAATAATATTTATTTAGTTCAAGAAAGAGAGATCATTTTCATTTTAATTGGTGGCTGGTAAATAAGAAAAAAGTCAATTGTGGATTGCATTCCAAATTAAGCAACTTAATTTCTCTTTTTGTGAAAGAAAAGTAAATATTCTACTCACCTGAATTTTAAAAGTGATCAAATAATAAAGACAATATATAACAGGGGTAGTAATGTATTCGCATTGTTTTTATGGCCAGTTAAATGGAAAAGAGCAAGAGAGTGATGGACAGGAGGCTGAGCAAGCTCCGAGGGGAATGTGTTAGCTATAGGTAAATCATGCTTGTCACTCTGTGTTTTGGGCATCAGAGTAAATTATCACCTGTTAACACTACTCTTGGAAGATTTTCAGGAGATAAGAATAGCCGTCAGTTCTTCAGTGCTCTGGGAAACAGGTTGCAAATGAAATCATATAAATACCAGCTAACCTTTATTCATTCTCATATTTTATTTTTAATGAAAAAATTATTATGAAAAAATTCTAAACATACGGAATACGGTTAAATGAAACGTATACAGTGTCCCAATTCCAGTCCCACTTCCCAGAGGGAATCACTTCCAGATTTTTCTGTTTATATATTTATAATATTATATATGTAATAGGTTACATGTTTATCCCCTGATTTATCAATGTTAGGTAGTATCTATTGAATCCCAATTATGAAAGAGAACTTTATTTCTCACATCTTTCCCTCTCCCTTCCAAAATGTTTAGATATGTTATTTTATTTTTATTTAAAAAAATTCTTTTTGAGAGATGGGGTCTCACTATGTTGGCCTTGATCTCCTGGACTCAAGCAGTCCTCCTGCTTTAGTCCCCCAAGTAGCTGGGATTACAGTGTGAGCTACTGTGCCCAGCTTAGATATATTATTTTCGGATCTTTTCTTGGGATTTTTAATTTATACCTTTATCCTACTTTCTCTCTCCCCTTTTTTAGTTCAATCACTTTTATATTATTGGGATTTATGATTTAAATTCTTTTCTAAATTATATTTAAATGATTAAAACCGAAAACCAATAAACAATGTTTACAATATTATGATCAAATATTATTTACTATAGAATCAACTGTATGATTTGACTTTCAGAGAAGAATGTAGTCTTGCAGTACTGAACTTTTGCTTCTTCATTACAGACAAAGGATATTTCTCTTTCTCTCTCTTTCTCTCTCTCTCTCTGTCTCATTAAAAAAAATCTTTATTAGTTACTAAGAACCAAATTTAGACCATGGCTTTTGGGTACAACTTTCTATTTTTCCTGGAGTTTCTAATTGTTTTGCTTTATGCTTGTTGACACAATGAATATAGGCCATAGAAGCCTTCTTTATCATAGCATCAAATCTTCCAGTTTAAAAAATTGTGGCTATAATTAAATGAAATCTCTTCTCATCATGAAGACATTATTTTTGGGTTTGCACACTTGCTGTCCTTGAACTTTTTTTCATGACTGCTGAGTTAGTTTTACTGTTTCTTGGATCCCCTATACTTCTTTCTTTGAAGACCTTTGTGTAATTTTCTCACATGGTACATGCCAGTGTTCTTACATCACTGTAAAAGGATTTATTTTGCTCTCTTATTTAATATTTAATTTAAAATGAAAGTTTAGGTGAGTGGAAATAAGAGGCTTAAACTAATTTTCCCTGGGAACTTGTACATTTCCCCCATCATCCCCTGTTATGAGCTTTCTGATCCCTGTCTGATTCTTTTGTAACAGTTTTCCTTTTATCTCTTTTGAGGATGTTAAAATATTACCTTTATCTTTGGTATTTGAAGTTTCTTGAGGCTGGGTCAGGTTGTGGTTCTGTCTGACACGCGGTGGGACCTTTCAGTCCAATGTCATCAGCCCTGGGAAGTTTTTGTCTATTTAAAAAAAAAATTATTTCTACTTTTTTCTTTCTTTATTCCCTCTTCCTAGAATTCTGTTAGTTATAGGAGCTGAATGGACCCTCCAGGCCTATTCACTTTTCTCACATATTTTTAACCTTTTTGTGTATTTGTTCTATATTTTGTGAAATTATTTCAACTTAATCTTCTAGCCTTTCTGGTGAATTTGGCTAAAAAAGTCTAATTTCATTCTTGTTGCCTTATTTTTTACAGAAGTTTATTCTTATTTTATGGCTGCATTATTCTCTTGATCCTTTCTGAGGGTACTAATTAGGTTTTAAAATTATTATTATTTTTACTTCCTCTGGAGTCAGTTTTTAATTCCCTTCAGTCTTTCTTGTGGTTTTTTTTTTATTTTAAATTTTTTTGGTAATACTTATTTCTCTGTTTACATTTTAAAATTTAGGGCTGCCTACTCACAGGACATAGCAAAGGTATAAAAAGATGTATGATCAAAGCTATTCTTTACAGAACTATTTGTATTAACAAAAGATTGAAAACAACCCAAATGTCTATCAATAGGGTGCTAGCTGAATAAACTATGGGACATCTTCAGAATGGAGTACTGTGGTATTATAAAAACATACTAGATGATTTATATGTTTTTTATGGCATAATCTATGGGATACATTGCTAGGTTAAAAAAAGGCAAAGTGGAGAAAAGTATTTATATTACAGTATGATACTATTTACTGATAAAGGGGGAGATATTAATATAAATATATATTTATATTAAAAATATATGCTTTTATTTTTTAAAACAGAAGGACAAACCATGATATTAAAAAAAGTTAACTTTAGGAGGAAGAGGGAATAAGGTTATGTTATTTAAAAAAAATTTGACTTTGGAGCCATTTATGTGTTTTACATTATGGTGTAATATACAAAATAGAAATTTAAAAGATAATCCCACAAAAGGAATACTAAAATGAAATAGATGAATCTGATTGTATATTCAGTTGGCAATGCAATCACACAGAGATAAAATATTCCAAGTATTTTAAAACATAGTGATTTGTATTAATATATCCTTAGCGAGATGTGCCCCAAGGACAAACATAACTACAAAAAATCTTAAACTGTTTTCAGCAATTATATTGTTCTTATTTTGTTTATTTATTTTTTTTAGAGACAGGGTCTCGCTCTGTCACCCAGGTTGGAGTGCAATGGTGTGATCATAGCTCCCTGCAGCCTCTAACTCTTGGGCTGAAGCAGTCCTCCTGCCTCAGCCTCCAGCGTGGCTGGGATTACAGGCACAAGTCACCACACCCAGCTAATATTTTTTAAAAAATATTTTTTTAGAGACAGGGTCTTGCTATGTTGCCTAAGCTGGTCTCAAACTCCTGGCTTCAAGCAATCATCTTGCCTCAGCTTCCCAAGTAGCTGGGTTTATAAGCCAAGATACCATGCCTGGCTATATGTTGATGATAGTCTTGATATCTGTATTCTGAGACTGTTGTTTGTGTAATATATCATAAAGAAAACTAGCAATTTTGTTGATATTATTGAGGACTGGGATTTTTGTCAGGGAGGGATATAAGGTCAATATTAGAGATAAAAGGTCAATGAGGTTAAAATACAGTTAAAGCTATATAGTCTTGATTTTGAATTAGAAGTATCATTTTGAACCTGTGGGGCATTTTGTGTGTATATATGTATGCATAAGACCACATGCGCAGCAGTGCCCCAACCTTTTTGGCACCAAAGACTGGTTTCATGGAAGACAATTTTTCCATGGACCGGTGTGGAAGAAGGCAGAGCTCAGGCAGTGATGTGAATGATAGAGAGTGGCTGTAAATACAGATGAAGCTTCGCTCGCTGGCCAGTCACTTCCTGCTGCGTGGTCTCCCAGATCCTAAGTTTCATGGAAGACAATTTTTCCACGGGCAGGTGGTGGGGACGGAGCTCCCACCTGGTCCCTGGACTGGTACTGGTCTGTGGCCTGGGCGTTGAGGCCCGCAGATTTATAGGACAATCAAGGAATATGAACACCGAGTGTTGATATCAAGGAGTTATTGACTTTGGGGGGAGCTGTGACTTTGGTATCATGGTTATTATGGGAAAGGGGAGGGCTTGTCTTTTATAGGTATATATAACTAAATGTTTACTGATGGAATGATATGTCTAGGAATTTCTAAACAATTATGTGGGTTGAGGAAACAGGTTGGGGTACACAGGGCACAAGATTGGTCATGAATTAATACCTTTGAGGCTGGGTGTTGGGCACATGGGAGTGCATTATACTATCCTTTCTACTTTTGTATATGTTTGGAATTTTTTTTGCAATTGTAAGTGTTAAAAAATAAAGACTAAAAAAACTAGTTCGAGTTAAAAGTAGGTAGCCAGCATGGGTTTCTTTGGTGATTCAGTGTGGCATTTTAGCCTCAAGCCCTCTTCTCTTTGATGAGAGCTGATTTTGGGCTCCGTGTTGATTGGTGGGGCCTTTGAAATGGTCAGTTTCATTTGAGAATGTTCAGGATACGCACTGCCTGTTCAGATGCCAACAGAAGGAAGTCTTCACTATGGGAGCACCCACTTTTGCCCTGGAACTATAATCTGCCTTGGTTAATTCTTTGCAGAGTAGATCTCATGCTTCTTCTTGGGCTAGATATCTTGGTTGTTTATCTCTGTGAGGATGAGGAGTGTTCCTAAAAAAGTCTTTCTGTAAATTAGCCTGATTACCATTCTGCAGCTCACTGGGGATAATTTCTACTTGAGACGTCTTACTTAGGAGTGAATCTCTCTGTTTCCAAGCATCATTCCTATCAGATGGCCAAGGAATGGCTATGTCCTTGCTCTTTGGGAGACTAGGAATACTTCTGTAGTAGAGAATAGGGAAGGTTTTAATCACCCTCTGGGGAAAGACACTACTGCCTCAATGAGCTAACGTCTGATAAAATTAAAACTAAGATTGGATATTTCATTTAAATTACTAAAAGTTAGTGGCCAGGTTTTATATCAAAGAATATTTTCAGAAGCTGAATTATATTGACATTGGGCCAAATACTAAGAGATGGAGAGACTTACTAACACTAAGGAAATAAACGAGTCTTTCAGTGGATGAAGTTAGTAGATTAATAAAATAGTGCAGAGAACTCAGAATTTTACATAAGTAATCAAGAAATGGGTTTGAATAGTGAAATTTCCAGACTGGGGAATAGCAAATTCTACAGTACAAGCAGTACAATGCTAAGATGGTAAAGCCAAATGGTGAAAATCTCTCAAGGTAGTGGATGGAAAATAGAGTTGAGTGCCAAATGTGACCCGGGCAACATACCTTTAAAAAAGAAATCCAGACCATGTTTTTAGTATAATAGATGGAATCCTGTTTAATCTGGGTTCTGTCACCGCTCTAATAAGACTGCATTCCTGAAGGTCACTATTACCTTTGTGTTCTGCAAAAACATCAACAGACTCACTGCATCAGTAACTAAACTCTGTCCTTTCCATTCTCCCTGCTTTGCAAGCTCGCATCACCTTTCTATTTCCCGTTGCAGTTCCTGGCAATGCCATCTTTTCACTCCATGGGCTCATAGCCTTGTACTCATTCATTTCTTTAGTCATTCATTCAACACATACTTATCAGTGTCTGCGATCTACCAAGCACTATGCTAAATGCTGGGAACACTATGGGGAGTGAGATAAATGCGGTTTCTGCATTCGCAGAGTTAAGAGTCTTGCAGCAATCATTCATGGCTTCTTCCTCCCCCTTGGGCCAATGTGCGGGAGACTACCACTAAGTCAGTCTCTCACTTGGCGTCTCTGAAATAGTATGCACCACAGTCTGTGTTGGATCTTAATTAGTGTCTATGTCTTCCATTAGATTGGGAACAGCAATCGTTTATTACGTGTTACTCTTTCTACCTTCCTTGCCTTCCAAGTTTTAGGATACAGTTACATGACTTCCTAACTACACAGACAGACAGACAGACACCCCCCAAAACTAGCCAACCAACAAAACTCCCTTCAGGTGCAGTAGTCAGAGGCTCCAAAGCAGATAAACAAATGCCTAAAACTATACTTTTGCTCTCTGAGCCCATAGCTTGTTGGCTTCTTCTACATTTGTCAGCTTTTTCTACCAGGCAGAGAGTGAAAATTATGTCTGCCTGCCTTCTCTGATCCTGAGAATTATTGTTAGAAGTCTTCTACCTCAATTATGAACGTTTTCGTTGTTGTTGTTGCTTTTGAAAAGAAAAAAGTAGGTTTTATTCATAAGATCTTAGGGATTCCTGCTAGAAAGACAGCAAAAGAAATCAGAAAGGGCTAATACATATTTATTAAACTTTTCAGCTGATCTTAATAATATCAATAAAATCTTGAAAACAGCAAGATTAATTGTTTCATAGCAAATGTTTGACATATAAACAATAAGGATGACTGAGTACTTATATGTGCCTGGCACTGAGCCAAGTCTTATGTGCAGAATAAATTATTTAGTTCTCACAACAATGCTATGAGACAGATACCTTTATACTTCTATTTTACAGCAGATTAAGACTCTGAGGCTTAAAGCCATTAAATAATTTGTTCATAGCCATCCAGTGTTGAGTCTGAGATTTGAACCAAAGACAACACTTGCATCAAAGTAATAAATTATAATGATTCATTCCTCTCTCCTTCCCTCTCTCCCTCCTTCCTTTCTCTTTTTTCTTTTTTTAACATGGATAACTTATAAAACAGGTACAGAGAATAAAAATGTATGACTGCATTGGTATGGTGCTATGGAGAGTTAATGCCATAACATGATTTTATAAAATAACTTTCTCCTTAAGGTACTAATATTAATGTTCTATTATCACATGCATTTACTATTTAGTGAACAGTAGTGGCAGACTAAATTTAAGTTGTTAAATTTTACTCTGCATGTTGTAGACAAATACTTTATCTTATATGTAAGTTCCTTGACATAATTGAATTTAGCAATTTTATTTTCTATAATATTTGGTACTAGGTTAGAAAAATTATTCCTACTCAAAATTCATGGTGCATTTTTAGAACTCTTTTTTTTTAAACTCGCAACTGTGAGAAACTTTGGAGGCACATTTCCTCAGAAAAGGAGCAATTGGTCTTTGAATATATAGCCATTTATATTTCCTACTGCGTCTCATTTACATTGACATGTTTTAGCTATTGAGTCGTGCTCTTAAAATGTCAAATGCAATTATCATAGTTAGCAATGACTGGAAAAACTTTCCTCCAAATATTTTCCCAAGGAAAGAAGAGATTGTTTCTGCCTCGTTTGTGTTCAGTTGCCAGCAGCTTCCCGGTTACCTAGCTGCTCTCTAGTCTTGTCACCGCCCTGCCCTGGTGGAGTTGTGCTTTTCAGAGCTCTTGCCCGGCTCTGCTCCTACAGCCGCACAGGAGGCATGTGAGGTTCTGGAAGGCTGATCCGAGAAGAGAGAGGCTTGCTTCCATTTCAGAACTCGGTGACTGCCCAACACACTCCTAAAACAGAATCCACCTTCGGGAGATCTTTTAGACTGAGAATGTTTGGGAGTCGGCTAGAACCCCCGCCCCTTCAAAGCTGTTTCTCTAGACTAAAAAGAGCCTCTCGGTTTGTACCCACACCTCTGTCCTGGTTTATTTCAGTTTGTATTTTTTTCCCCCCTTAACTGCAGGCTATCATAGGATTTTACCTGGTAGTTATTTTTACTTAATAATACCTTATAGGTTTAGTAATTTCTGGTTTTATAAGCACATACACCTACCCTATTTTATCTGTTCCCTAAGTCTATGAGTTAGGAGAAGAAATTTTATTAGATGCGAAACTACAGCCTCGAAAAAGTTCAGGGACTCAAGCAATGACATAAGTAGTTGGCAAAAGAATCAGAACATCAGACTTAAGAGTTCGTGACTGTTGGTCCACGCCTCTTGAGACTAGACCATGCTGTTCATATAAAACATTCTCAAAATAGCACTTTCTGTGAATTCCTCCTTTATATTAATTTGAGTTTCTGAGACTTCGCTGTATTGCCAACCCTTGACTTTTGCTCAAGTGATGTTGAACCCTGCAATTCATTTTGACTTCTGGGACACAGTGATTCTAGCAGTTGCTAAAAGTATGCTGGGCCATAAAGGCAATGTCTTAATGATTTAAGACAAGAATCCTTTATTCCTAAAATAACTCTGCTCACTAATGTGATCAGGGAGCTCAATTTCAGTTTGACAGAGGTTTCAAAATAGAACTTCAGGAGGGAAAACTGCAATTAGATATTCATGGGTAATATTCTTAAGTTTGTGAAGTAGAATGTTAATGAAGAGGAATATTGATTTTATTTTAGTTTAATTACACTACATTTGATGTTATATCTGCCTCAGATTATAAAGGACTATATTGTCATTACTTTGCCTTTTCTTCTTGTTCAGTACCTGTTGTGAATAAAGGCAAAGAATTCTTTGCAATCTACAGCAGATTGCAAAGTATCAAATGTAATACACCTGTTGTGAGTAAGCAAATAAAATCCTTAACAAAATTCCTTGTAATAGTACTTAGTTGCAAAATAATGTCATAGTCTCACTTTCTTATTGCTGAAGGCTCTCTTCTGAACTGAAGACCTCTGTGAGATTAAGAATTGAGTAAAATGGAATATCAGAAAAATAGCCCAGTCAGTCAAATCTAAATTGTTAGCTTCCTTTTCAAAGTCTTTTGCAATTTCTTTCTTTGTCCAAGTGTTTGGAGATTAAGGATTTCCATTTCGTGGAGGACGGCTGTTGTCAGTAGACTCCTCCTGGGTGAATTAAAGAAGTGATAGAAATTGTTTGAAAGCTGATTCTAGATGGCAACAGAAACTAACCTGGGACGTGGCACTGTTGTTTTTCTGTTACCAAATGTTGTGGATAATAACAATCATTTTGATAACCTCCATTTTCTTGGAAAATGATTGAATTGAAGATATAAGCTTGGAAATTATAGAGTGCTATGTTAAAGCCTCTGGGGGGAAAAAAACTTGTGTAACAGTTGATTTTTCTTCCCCTTTGCTGTTGTCCAGGTCCAGTTTTACATTTGGAAAGAAAGACTGGACTGAAATGCATTGATTTCCACTGGGGCCTGCTGGTGCCAGTGACCTGGAGAGACTTAGATGCTTAAGGCAGAAAAAACACCTTGGATGATCTTCGCTTTGCTCAGTGTGCTTTAGGGGAGATAGCTGTGGGCACCTGGAGGTGTTTCTCAAATCGCCTTGCCAGGACCTAAGAGGCATGTACTATCCCCCATCCCCTTCTAATTAGAACCCCATGAGGGAGCATCTCCTCTCTGCCCCTTTCAGTTTCAGGCCCAGATAGACTTTGCTTTGTGTTCCATCACTCTTTCCATGGCCTCATCATAAAAACATCTCCTTCTAAAGGAAGTTCTCACAGATGCTTCAACATGGATGAGAAGGAACGCCCGGAAGACGTTATGCTGAGTGTAATAAGCCAGCCACAAAAAGGCAAATACTGAATGATTCCACTTATGTGGAGTCCCTAGTCACATTCATGGAAACAGAAGAAGAATGGTGGTTGCCAGGGGCTTGGGAGAGGGGAATAGAGAGTTAGACATTGACTGCCACACTGGAAAAAAATTTTTCCTTGGGGCCACGGTGTTTGATTATGAAAATAGAATAAAAACTTTGAAAACAAAATTATCCTTTCTAATATAATGAAAAATTTGTTATTTTTTACTGTTTTCTGTGCATGAGTTATACATAACCTGAAAAAGAGTTCACATAGCTCCCAGGGTGAAGAGACGCATGAGTGACATATGCTTCATGAGGCCCCGGGCTCAAAACTAGCATGAGTTAAATACAACTCACATGGCAGTTAATGTGTTAATGGGGATGAAGTTTCAGTTTTGCAAGATGAAAAGAGTTCTGGAGATAGATGGTGGTGATGACCACACAACAATATGAATGTACTTAATGCCTCCAAACTGTACAACGAAAAATGGTTAAGATGGTAATATTTATGTATATTTTACCATAATTAAAAATAATTTTTTTAAAAAGTCTGCCTCTGTCATGCTATCTATTGTACCTAGAATTTTTTCCTTCCCAACTAGATAATCTCACCTGTTCTAATGATTACTTACAAAGCATTCTCCCATGTGCTCCAGTGCAAGATTTGCATCTTCCTCCCACACGTCAAATCCATCCCTGAGTCTTCGTGACTTTACTCCCTAAATATATCTCCACTCTGTCCACTGCTGTCAGTTTCTGCCACAGTGGCCATAGCTTTTCTTCCTTCCCCTGGGACAGTCTCCTGACGGGTCTCCAACCATGTGATTTCCAGCCTTTCTCCGAGTCCTCCATCTGCTTGAATTGTTCTTCACTAGGCTGGCCTTCTCATCTTTTGGGTCTTCCTGCAAAAGTCATATCTCAGAGAGGGCCTCTCTCACCATCTGTTTTTACACATCCTTCCTCCGCACTCCTACCCCAGCCTCAGTCATTCTCCATCTCACCCCGCTGTTTATATTCCACAGCACACTTACCATACCAGGTCCTGCTCTTGTTCCTTTGATTGATTACGGACGTCCTTCTCCAGGAGAATACAAACTCCACTAGGGCAGGAATCTCACCATAACCTGTGCTGTCTCCCCAGGGCCCTGGCATAGGGTAGGGGACATGGTAGATATTCAGTGAATTGACTGAATGAACAAAAATACGTATTTGTATAACTTTGTTCATTTTCACAGCTTAAAAATCATTTTTAAAGTATCTTACATATATTATATCATTCATCATAATATTATAAAAAATGGATTTGAAGAAACTGTGTATTTTTAGTTTGTTTCAAAGGTATTTTTAAAATATAATGATCTTAATAACTCATAATAAAAATTGTGCTTTATGAGAAGCAACCTAGGAAGAGCCACAGAACGCTGTTTGTCAGTCATATGACCACATGGACTTTTCCCGTGAAATCGGGGTAATAAAATTTGTCCCATCCACTTTAGAGCAGTTATAAAGACTATGTTTTTCTCCTTATTGTTTGTAGAGTGCTTTAACATTTGCAAAATGTTTTCTTATTCATGCCTCATAGTAAGCCAGTGAAGTAGGTATGATTATCTGCCTTTCATAGAAGAGGACCCTCATTTCCAACACCCACACCTAGTGAGTGGCAAGGTGGGGCCCCTGCTGAGGCCCAGGGCTGCAGACCTGTCATTTCTGTCTCTGGCAGAATGCTACTTCCTCACTGCACTACAGCTGAGAGCAGAGACCAGTCCAGACATTCTAAAGTGCTATGAAAGCATATACTTTAGCATTGTGTTTTTTGATCATGATGAGTTTTACCTAAATAAGTTTGCTGCAGTTTCTCACATTATTATTTGATTAGGCACCTGGGTGCTATACAAAACCACACAAATATATATATTCTACATCATTTTTTCAGTAGCAGTTGTTTAATCCCCAAATTGTATGTTTTGCTTGAATTTAGAGAGAGGAAATAAAAGTACTTGAAGTAATCTAGCCTTCTGAATTTAACTATCTCTTTCTGCTTGCCTTGGATGAACACACTTTTGCTCATGGGAGGGTATTTACCATGGGATGTTTGTAATTGGAAACATTTATTCACATGTGCGGAGCCCATCTGCTCTCCGTAAATTGGGTAAAGGTGCTAAAAAAGTGGAGTATGTCTAAATAAAGTTATATACTGTATGTGTGTGTTTATGCCTGGATCTTATGTATGTAGGTAAATGTGTGTGGATATATACATATATGTATACATGTATATATTTTATATGTGTACAGCATATGTTTATGTGTATATAGAGTATATGTATGTATGTGTATATATACACTCATGTGTATATGTATATATATTATATGCATAAATGTGTATATATGTGTATACGTATACATTTTATTCATATATATACACACACATATACATATATATATTTTATTCCTGACAGTGAGCAAACTGGCTATTTTTCTTGAGGCATCACCTTTCATATGTCAATGAAAACAGATGAGATCTTCCAAAGTGTCTTCTTCCCTTTGCAAAAAAATGAAAGAAGAAAGGAGAACTGGCTCAGAGAACAAAGAATACCTGCTTCCTCATCTACAGTTCACAGTCCTAGAAAGGTGGAGCTCTTGGGATTTCATTAGCATTTGCCCTACCAGGTCTCCTCTACTGGCAGGAATTGTGGAAGAGACAGCATATGTGATTCTAGGCAATGACTGAATGTTTCTTTAACCTGCCTCTGGTATCTTTTCTCCTGCTGAGAATTATGGCACAAGTTTAAACTTTGACTTTACATTATTATGCACTCGGTGTTTGTTCTGTGGTCAGGTCTTGAAAGTTTGATGTGATTCAAAGTAATGTCTGGATGCCTTTCCACTAAGGAGACCTTTGTGTGTGGGTATAAAACACCCCAGGACTTAAAGCCTTATCGAAAGGTATTTGAAAATCCAAGTAAATTGTGTACATCAGGGTCACTATTTTCTATTATTTTTGACTCTGTGGGCAGATGTGTAGAATGCTTCTTAAAGGGAAGCCATGATATTTTTTTCCCTGAATGTTCCTTCAAATATCTATTTCTAATCAGACTCTCTGATAGATAAGTCTCTTGTCTTGCTTTTAGGTCTACGTGTGAGTACTCATAACTCTCAGCGTGTGTTTTTCACCTTTACTCACAATGGGCTGATGGGGCATTTTTTATTTTATTGTCCTTCAGATGCTGCCAGTGATGATGCTAGCCGTGAGGGTGGATGTGATTGAAGAGGCCACTGCATGATTAACAGTTTCTGCGATGTAATTTGCTATGAAAACCGTTTCTTGGTTTGTGGCACAGGACTCTCTTAGCTATGATCAGATCTGATTTACTGGGGGCCCAGGCTTTCATTCTCACAATCTATGCAATACTGTTGCCACAAGCGAGGCGACTGAACACACGTCCTCTACCTTGGTGGCAGCCCCACTGCTTATCAGCATTTTGCAGGTAAAGGCACACTCTTCGAGGTTGTGCTTCCGTGTGCCTTTAAAAAACTTTTCTGCTGTCTTTTGTACTTGCCTGAACTCTATTTACCTTGCTACAACTTTTGTGATACCACATTTCTATTCCATATCTGGTCAAGAATAAATAAGTATATTTGTTATTTATACTACTTCCAAGCTGATCAAATAATTAATAACATAAATAGCTGTCATTTACTGAGGACCTTCTAAATGCCATGCATCTTATTTATGCCATGTCATTTATTTATTTTTTGCCAGAAAGGTAAGGCATTATTCCCATTTTACAGATGAGGAAATTGGGACTCTGAGTATAAAGCAGTTTGCCTAAGATTTTCCAGTTAGTAAGTGGCAAAGCCAATTCAGGACCTCAGTTTCTCTAACTCCAAAGCCTACGTTTTGCATATTGTGACCACAGTACCCCATATTGGGTTATATAATAGGTTCTGACACTTGATTGTTGGCTATGTGACTCTTCTTGGTGAAGCATGACTATAAATATATTATTTATGGCAAATCTCAACCAATCTCAACTTGATGTATTGTGGATTTGACACCAGAACCTACCCTTTGCTTGGTAGATCAATGCCACGTTGCTGTTCCATTCTATCTGCCGTCCTGTTGAAGAGCATGTTAGCTTTTCTGACTTGGTTTGCTACTTCTTTATCTGTCAGGTGGCTGTCTGAGAACTTGCTACTCAAGGAGCAGAATTCAGTGATCATTTCTTTCTCTCCATTGATAATGAATGCCTGTAAATGAGTTCATATTCTCCTAAGGAGAGGTTGGTGTCTATGTTGTTCCTCTTATGGTAATTGCCAAATTTTAGCCATTCCAGTTCTAATCATTTCGCTTGTAGACTGATGCTGGTTATACACACAATTACTTATGGTTTATTGGCATAGTAAACAGGTATATGCCTATATTCTGGTGTGTGCCTCCTGCCCCTGTAGCCCCAGGTCATGAGACTCTTGCATCTGGCCCACCTCCCTGGGGCGATCACTTAAATACTATCGCAAGTGATGATTACTATCAAATATTCTGTTTCATTTAACAAACCTTAGAGAACTTGACATAGTATGATATCTAGGTATATTGGCTGTAGTTTAGTGTATGTTCATAGTGATTTTTAGATAAAGTTGAATATTAGTCTTCTTTAAAATTTTATATGATTGTTTTTGTTTCAAAATCAGAGTAAAATTTCTAGAAAATTAAGTAAAACCTTGGCCAAGTTTCTTAATCTTCTTGAGTCATTTTCCTCATCAGTAAAACAGAGATAATATACATGCTTCCTCATTTACATATTGTTAATGAAAGGGAATATATATAAAGTGCCTTTGGGTGGTGCCTGACATACTAGTCCTGGCATTTCTCTTCCGTTCGAAACTGTGAATTGTTGCGAAGTAATTCTTAACCCATTTTCTTTGCATTTTGTCTTACCATTATGGTTATCAATATGTAATTGTTATTGTTATCAGATGACTGCATTCATGATATTTATTGTTTACACTTGGAAGAGTTGGCTAAAGTATATAAATATGAGTATCTAGCTTACTTGTATGCTAACTTAAAAACTTTCTCCAAATATACTATTTCATATTTCATTTAATTTTTGACTCAAATATTAAGATCAATATTGTCATGTCATGAAAAATATGTAGCTATCACCCGCAACAGTAAGCTTTTAAGTGCAGGTATTTATATTGTCTTATTTGAGGGAATCATTTTAATTAAGCAAAAATGGAAAATGCATTTCTGTTCATTTTTCTTCATCTATAATTTTCTATAAATAAAATTTCATGACTTGATTAAGTCTATAGGAATTATAAGACTGTAAAAGAAATAAAAATTGATTGCTCTTATTATTATTACTTTAATTTTAATGCTCCTTTCTGTTTATACTTTTATTGAGTTTTCTTTCAAAGGAGCTTATGAACTGTAGTCTCAAAAATTCAAAACAGAGGTGGTAAGTGGGGGGCCAAACACAAGATGGGGAAATAAGCCAGGGGGTATCATAACAGAGTCTACAATAGCAGATTCAAATTGTATCCATTTAAGAATGAATATAAACTCCTGGATTATTCACCCATTAATTTTCAGTTGGGCATGTTCTACTAGGTGAGGTAAAAATGACATCCTCTTGGCTTGCACTTCCTTCTAGAAAGGGGTACAGGCCTATCTTTCAACAGAGTCATCTGACATGGAATTTGTCTATGAGGTCCTTGTCTTGAGGTCTGTACTCCCTTCTTCCCAACCCAGAGGCATTTAGTATCTTCTTGAAGTCCAAGAATCAGTCGACTTTTGCTATAGTAACAACCCTCAAGTCCCAGTGTCTCATAGCAACAGTCATTTGCTTCCTGCTCGTGTTACTTGCGGCTGTGGGTTGGCTGTGGCTTCTGTCCAGGCTGCTGGATGACTGGGATTCATATTGTCATTGTGGAACCCAGACTGAGAGGAGCAGCTCTGATCTCATGACAGTGAGTGTGAACCCAAGAGACTGAATCAACTACACAGTTGGATGTAAAGCCAGGACACCATGTTGCTCACCATTGGCTGAAACAAGTCACATGGCCAATCCCATGGGGTGGAGGGTGGGACAAGGGCAGAAGGGGAGAGTGGATATTTGTGAGCAATAATGCAATCCACC
>CAUYPO010136766.1:0-10440 GCA_963574435.1 Cheirogaleus major | reverse complement strand
TTAACAGTAGTGACATGCCATTTCCAAGAAAAGCCCACCTGGCTGGCATGTGGGCACGATGGCCAGTGCTCCAGCAGCTGTTTGGGGCTGTGAGGGAGGCGCGGGAGCAGTGAGGAGGAGCTGGAGTGCCTGAGCCTCCCCCTCCGCGTGGGCAGGAGGCAGGAGTCCCGTTCCGGCTGTGATCTGGGGCTGCCCTCAGCCTTAGCGTCTCTGTATAAAGTGAGGGAGGCGTCAGGGGACAAGAAAGGCCAGGAGAGCTGGGGGCACAGGGGCAGGCTGTCCACCTGCCCATCCTTCAGGTGAATTTCCACCGCACATTTGGCATCATCCCTGTCAGCTCCGCGGCCGTCTGTCCATCGAACCCTGCCTATCGCTGTCGGTCCTCGTAGACACCCGCCCCCACCCGTCTGTCTCTGCCGGCCGCCATCCCATCCCGCGTTCCGGCCTCCGCCATCCCGGAGCCCTTGTGTCACGCAGGGGCCAGCAAGGGAACCTGACTGGACGGGACAAACAGTACCTGGTCCTTGTGGGGAGGGGTTGGCAAGAGCAAAGGCCCGGAGGGGAAACGGGCTCTTTGTGGCCGAGGGTGGGGCCGGAGTGCTAGCGGGCTCCAGGTAGCCCAAGCGTGAGCGAGGACGGCCACCCAGGAACCCCGCCACCTCTCCAGGTTCTGTTCCGGGACAGGGCTGGGAGCTCTGGGGGAGAGACACCCGCCCTGCACCCCCAGTCCTGAGTCAGGACCGCTGGCGCCATGGCAGGCAGGACAAGACAAGTGGGGGCCCCAGGAGACGGCAGAGCCAGACCCTGAAACCAAGAGAAACTCAGAATCGTGGAATCTGAGACCCCCAGTTGGGACCCTCAGTCCTTGGAATTATGGAATCTAATAGGCAATGACAGCAAGGACGATGAGTTTGCAACTATTGAGTGTGGAGTCCAAGTTCAAGGACAAACTGCAAGTCCTTGAAGACTCCCGATGACCTGAGTCCAAATCCCACTGTGGTGGTGGTTGTCACTCCCTAGTTCACAGGAGATTTGGTGTCCAGAGCTGGACAGGGCCACCCAGCCGGTCATGCTAGAGCAGAGCAGCTCAGTCTGTCACCCCTGACTCCTGCCCCGTCTGCGGGGAGCCCTGAGGAGGCCCTGGCAGCAGGTGGGGTTGGGCAGGGCCCCCTCCTATGCCTTCTCACACTGGCCCTTCTCAGCTGCATCCTGGGCCCCTGCCTGCGACAGGAATCAGAGTCTTGGAAAGTGTGACCTGCTTCTCCCCATCCCCCTCCTCTGGGCAGGAGACAGTCCCGCCCACCCCGCAGGGCTCCCCACTCCAGCCGCCTCTGGAATTCCGGAACCCGTTCCAAATCCACCCGCTTCTCCCACCCGGCGGCCCTGCCTGGCACGTGGCCGTTTTTTCAGAACCGAGAAACCTTACCGGGCTCTTCGCCTGCTCCGGACTCTGCTGTGGCTGCCCAGTGCCCTGAGAATGAAACCCACACCCCGCCCAGGCCCAAGAGATACCCTCTGACCTCAGCCCTCATTCACTCTGCTTCGGCTGCCCAGGCTTCTTGGCTGGTCCTCAAACTCGTTCCCGCCTCAGGGCCTTTGCACTGGCAGTCCCCTGCCCAGCACGCCAGCACCAGTTCTGTCCATGCCCGGCTCGCTCTCTACCTGCAGGTCTCCGCTCACCCGGAGCCCACAGAAAGTCGCCCCCAAGCAATCTTCATGTCTTACCATCTTCCTGTCCCGGCTTCCTCAGTAGCTGGGACTACAGGCGCACACCACCACACCTGGCTAGTTTTTACAATTTTTTGTAGAGATGGGGTCTCGCTATATTGCCCAGGCTGGACTCGAACTCCTAGCCTCAAGTGATTCTCCCCCCTCAGCCTACCATTGCCTTCTGAGATGAGTATTTGTCCCCTGGCTCAGTCAAGATCCATCCTGATCTTGCTGTGTTGCTGTGTCCCAGCACCTAGTAGAGGCCCCTGCACACAGCAGGTGCTCAATGAATGGGCATGTCAGCCCAGGCCTCTGCCTGCAGCCAGGACCCTCCACGGTGAGGGTATCATCTTCCAGAACCTCGCTGGGGAGGTAGTCCGTTTCAGTGTATTTGCATCCGTGCGCGGATAGCATATCTGTACTGTCCGCGAAGCTTTGCTGAAAGGGGGATCGTCCCTCCCCACCTGACCAGGGTGGATGAAGGAAGAGCTTCCCGGGCAGGCAGAGGGTCTGTGCCAGCAGTGTCACAGCCCTGGAGGGGGCTGCAGGACAGCCCTGCATGGCAGAAGAGGAAACAAGAGGGCTGTCCCATGGGTTATCTGGGGACACGTGGGAGGACCCAGACCCAGCTGGGGTGGCGAGTGCAGACCGGAGGAGGCCAGCCCAGAGGACTCAGGCTCCGCCCCCCTGTGGCGGCGGGAACCACGCTTGGAGGTGGTGACCACCCGGGTTGGAGGCCTGGAACCTCTCGTCACCAAAGTCTCCCGGGGGCCAACAGAGAAGGGCCCCAAGATGACAGCTACTGGTCCCTTGGTCGCATCCCCACGCCCCTGACCTTGGTGTCCTCATCTGTGCCACCGGGACGCGCCGGACCCTACCTCTCTGGCCAGCAATGGTCTCCACATATTCGGGTCATAGCCACTAACACCCCCGAAGCTGTGTTTCCCATTTGCGCATGTTTGCGAGGGAGGCGCGGAGCGAGTGAATGAGGTGCCCGTCATGTGCCAGGACCGTGTTACCAGGCTCCGTCTACCTTCTGAGGTAGGGGCTGGTTTATCCCCGTTTACAGACGGGGAAACTGAGGCCTGAGGAGGGGCAAAGCCTTCCCCAAGTATGCACCCGCTGGGGACTCGAGCCCTGGTTTCCCCTCCGGCTTAGCCCAAGGGCGGGGCTTGGCGACGCCACCCCCGAGGCTGAGGTCCAGTTGTGGGAGGGGCTAAAGTTGAGCAAGTTTTCCTACAGGAGCCCCCAAACCCTGAGAGTGAACCCCAGTCCTGTGGGAGAGTGAGCTCCCCAAAACTCGGGGTATTCAAGCACAGCAGAGCTTTCGATGCTGAAGGAGGCTGTGTGGCCTTAGGCAAGTGGCATGCCTGTCCTCTCTGAGCCTCAGTTTCCCCACCTGTCAACAGTTGATAGTGACAGCCTTGCTCAGGGGAAAGTGCCACATGAAGCACACAGGTGTGTGTGGGGGGCATTTGGGAGGCCTCCCCTCCCCTCCCCCACCCCCTGCAGCCGCCCTGGTGGCCTGCCGCGTCTATCCCAGTCCGGGGCGGAAAGGGTGTGACTCCTCCCCACCGCAGGTCTGGGGGCGGAGCCGCCGTGACCCCGAGCCCAATAAATCTGCAGCCCGCAGCCGCAAGCTGCCCCTCTAAGCCCCGCCGCGACCTCCGGCTGTCGGCGCTTAGCGTCCGACCCCGAGTGCGCCGCGAGGTGGACGCACAGACGGAGACGAGGGACAGGGAGGCGGTCGGCGACAGCAAGGACCTACAGATCCCTCGCCCAGGGAGCGCCCTCCCGGCCTCCCATCCCAGGGCGGGACAGGCGCGTGTCCCTCCGCAGTGTCGCCCCTGCCACGGCCCGCGCCGTCCCGCCGCCCCCGCCGCTCCCAGCTCACCCCGCCTGGGCCCGCGGGCGCCACGCCCGCCCGCATGGAGGCCGTCGAGGCAGGGGCGCGGGCCACCTTCGGAGCCTGGGACTACGCGGTCTTCGCGCTCATGATGCTGGTGTCCACCGGCATCGGGCTGTGGGTCGGGCTGGCCGGCGGCGGGCAGCGCAGCGCCGAGGACTTCTTCACCGGGGGCCGGCGCCTGGCGGCCCTGCCCGTGGGGCTGTCGCTGGCCGCCAGCTTCATGTCCGCGGTGCAGGTGCTGGGCGTGCCGGCCGAGGCCTACCGCTACGGTCTCAAGTTCCTCTGGATGTGCCTGGGCCAGCTGCTCAGCTCCCTGCTCGCCGCCGCGCTCTTCCTGCCGGTCTTCTACCGCCTGGGCCTCACCAGCACCTACGAGGTACCGGCGGAGGCCGCGCGCGGGACCTCTGTGACCCGCTAGGACCCTGGCGGGGGGGGGAGGGGGGCCCTGGGCTTTGAGCCTCTGCGCAAGGGCGCGCACGCGGCTCCGCGGGGCCTCAGCCGGGGAGCCCCGGGCGGACAGGTGCGAGGGTTCCGGGAAGAGGCCCCAGGCGTGGGGAAGGGGCAGGAAGGAGGAAGAGTGAAGCCGGCGTCCTGGCTCTGGGTGGAAGCGCGGGGGGCGGGGCGGCCCGACCAGGTGTGTACCTAGGAGTGGACAGTCACACACCGGCCAAGCCCGGGCCTGCGCACGCTCTGACGGGGGTTCCAGACCTGGCTTCTCCGTTTTCTCCCACCCGGGGCAAGGGGGCGTGCCTCTGTGTTCGGGTTTCCCCACGGTCCGAGTGGGCCCATCACAGGACCTCCCTCCAGCCAGAGGGTAGAGCGATTAAAATCGGGACCTGTATTCAGTAGGCGGCCAATGCCACTAGCCTTGGGCTCCGTCTACATTGCGTGCTTGCGGGCACATTAGGTGTACGCGGAGCAGTGGCTGTTCCAGGAGCCTGGGCCGGTTGGACATGAGTGACAGGGCACGTGTACACGCAGGGCTCGGTCGTCTAGGGCACACGCCGTGTGCACAGGCACGGGGGTTGCACGTGTGCACAGGTGTGTGCACGCGGCGGGGTCCCCAAGGGCAAGAGTGCGGCGGAAGTGCAGCAGCCAAGAGAGCAGTCGAGGGACTCCAGAGGCCTAGCCCAGGGTAGGGCCTGCCTCGGTGACCGCGAGCCCTCGGCTCCTCGTTGCAGTACCTGGAACTGCGCTTCAGCCGCGCCGTGCGGCTCTGCGGGACGCTGCAGTACCTGGTGGCCACCGTGAGTGGTCTCTGCCCCGCTGTCGCCCAGGGCACAGAGTCCTGTCCCCTTGCCTCAGCGCCCCGCCCACACGCCCGCCCCTTTCCGGCAGGGCCCCGCCCACACGCCCGCCCCTTGCCTCAGCGCCCCGCCCACATGCCCGCCCCTTTCCGACAGGGCCCCGCCCACACACCCGCCCCCTTTCCATCATGGCCCCGCCCACTTGCCCGCCCCATCCTTTAGGGCCCCGCCCACATCCAGCGCGGATCTCCGGGTCCCCCACACACATGCATTCTGGCCCCCCCTCCCACACACCCCAGCCGACCTGACCCCACCCCCACTGCACGACCCGGCCTGTGCAGCCCGCCCGCCTGCCGCGACCAGCCCTCTCTAGCCCCTCTGCGATCCCGACTCGCCCGGGCGCGGCCCGACCGCGTCCAGCCTCACGCGCTCCACACTCCCCCCGCAGACGCTGTACACCGGCATCGTGGTCTATGCGCCCGCGCTCATCCTGAACCAAGGTTGCCCTGCGGGGTCCGGGAGGGTCCCGGGAGGGGACGGGGAGAGGGAGGAGGGTCTAAGACGGTGGGGACTAAGTTTGCGCCCCGCTCTTTTGCGCAGTGACCGGGCTGGACATCTGGGCATCGCTCCTGTCCACTGGGATTATCTGCACCTTCTACACGGCTGTGGTGAGGGGCCCGAGAACGCACCTCGCACACGCAGGGGCTGCAGGCCCCCTGGGTCCCTCATGGGGAGACTTTGGGGGTGCTGGTTCAGTCTCTACTCCCCTTCTCCCGAGAGACTCAGTTTCCTCGTCTTTATAATGAAAGGTGATCTGAAAGGCTTATTGCCCAGAGTCTCAAGGTTAGCCAGCTTCAGGCATGGCTAGATCCAGGGGCTCCAACGGTGTCCCCGGGGCCCTCTCCCTCCTCCCTGAGCTCCGTCAGCTCCAGGCTTCCGCCTCTTCTGGCTTCCTGCCCAGCGGAGAGCAGGCTCCCGAGTCAGCACCGGCCGGCTGGCGCCTGGGGAGGTGGTGTCCACCCGGCTTCGTCCGTGTCCAGATCACAGCGGCTCGCGGGGCTGAGATGCTCTGTTGGCTGTTTGCAGAGTGGCCGTGGGTGGGGTCAGCCTTACCCGAATGAGAGGGGAAGGGGCTTCCGCAAAGGAAGTTCTGGGGCTGCCACGGGAAGGCAGTGGCACGGAGGGCAGACGGGTGAAGATGACCGATGATTTTTGTGGCCGTAGCGATAACAACAGCGAGGGCGGTCCTGACTCGCGAGCACGCCAGGCACCAGGCGCCGCTCCAGATCCTTTTCACTTATTACCGTATTTAATTCTCACAACCGCGATGATTAACCCCATTTTACAGATGAGGAAACTGAGGCAGAGAGGGCTGTCAGTCCCAGCCACAGCTGGAGGCCAGGCTGGGTTAGCCGCAGCCAGGTCCCCCCTCTGACCCACCCCCCTCTGTCCCATCTCTCAGGGTGGCATGAAGGCCGTGGTTTGGACTGACGTGTTCCAGGTCGTGGTGATGCTGTCTGGCTTCTGGGTGGTCCTGGCTCGAGGTGCCGTGCTCGCGGGGGGGCCCTGGCACGTTCTCCAGCTTGCCCGGAACCAATCCCGCATCAACCTGATGGAGTGAGTGACAACGTGGAGGGACACTGCACAAGCATGGAGCAGGACTCCTTTATGCCCTGGGGGAAGCCAGCTATTGCCTCCTGCTCCAGGAAGCCCTCCCTGCTCCTCTCCCCAGCCTCTCCTGTCTCCCCCTCTCTGCACCTCCTTAGACTTCCCTAGCCTTCATCCCTCCATCGGGCCCAGGCCTGACCCTGGTGTCAGAGCGGGGGGGTTGTGTCCACCTCTACCTACCCGCCCAACCCAGACTGGGGGCTGAAGCTTCTCTGAGGTCCCAGCTGGGAAAAAGAATCATTTTTGAATGCATATAGAGATGAACAAATAAGTTCAATCTGGCCAACTCCTACACATACTTCAAAACCCACTCCAAATATCCCCTTAAGGCCCACAGGGTACAGAATGGCTGTCTGGGGCCCTTGGGAGAGTGAAGTCAAGGTGACATCACCACATGGCTGACTTGCCCTGTCCCCACCCAGCTTTGACCCTGACCCGAGAAGCCGCTATACATTCTGGACATTTGTGGTAGGCGGCACATTGCTGTGGCTCTCGATGTACGGTGTGAACCAGGCACAGGTGCAGCGCTATGTGGCCTGCCGCACGGAGAGGCAGGCCAAACTGTGAGTGTTCAGGGCAAAAGGCAGGGGCTTCTGGGACATGTGGCCTCCCCCCTCCCCCGCCTGAATCTGCCCCCTCAGCCTGAGGCCACCCCTCCCCCCAGGGCCCTGCTCATCAACCAGCTGGGCCTGTTTCTGATCGTGTCCAGCGCAGCCGTCTGCGGCATTGTCATGTTCGTGCTCTACAGTGGCTGCGACCCTCTGCTCACAGGGCGTATCTCTGCCCCAGACCAGGTGAGTCCCACCAGGCTCCTGTCCCCACACCCCGGCCTCAGAGGATGGAGTGGAAGAGCATTCCTAGCAGAGGGAACAGCCTGTGCAAAGGCCCCGAGGCAGGCGAGCGCTCAGAAGAGGATCTCGGGGGAGTGGGGCAGCGAGTCTGGGAGGCAATGTGCAGCCACCGGGGGGGTGGGTGAGCAGGGGAGGGCCACGCTCAGACCTGGAGTCACAGAGACCCACTGGGGAACATCGAAGAGGAGATGGGACCACGGCGCGACAGGAAATGACAATGCCCATGACAATAATAATGATCAGCTCCCGTGTCCCAAGCGCCTCCTCTGTGCCTCATGCTGTTCCCTTCACAGACAGTTAGTTTTCCCATCAAATCCCCCAAAGCGCACTGAAGCCAACGCTGTGACAGCTCCCACTTCACAGATGAGGAAACTGAGGCTTAGGGGAGAAGCAGCTGCCTGGGATCAGTGGGCAAGTCAGGGGCAGGGCGGGGGCCAGGACCCAGGCCCAGACCGTGTCCCAGCTGGAGTTCTGCCCACGGGGTTTGGAGTCAGCAGCGGCTGCGAGGCCTCCCCACCCAGCCTCCCCTGGGGTCGGATCGGGGCCTGCCTCACCGTGCAACCTCAGGCGGGGGCTGGACCCCCCCTCCCGCCCGCCTCACCGTCCTCATCGGCCAAGTGGGGGGGACACGGGCTCCTCCCTCACTGGATCCCAGGGCCCAGCACACAGCCTGGTGACAGTCCTCGGGTCCGCGCGGTGGATCCACAACCCCACCTTCGGCGCCCCTGGGGAGCCCGTCTGCCGGGTGCCGGGCCGGGCGGGGGCGGCGCAGACGGAAGCCCCTGCCCGGGAGCTGCTGTCCTCGGGCTGACCCCCGCTTCCCCCCAGTACATGCCCCTGCTGGTGCTGGACATTTTCCGCGGCCTGCCCGGCGTGCCCGGGCTCTTCCTGGCCTGCGCCTACAGCGGCACCCTCAGGTGAGCCGCCCGCCACCCGCCCGGCCTCGTCTGCACCCCCGGCCTCCTGGGGCCTGCTGGCCACCCCCTGGGGACTGGCATGCTCTGGACTCGTCCCCATTCTCAGTCCCTGGCGGGCAGCTCAGGTGGGCTCCGGCAGAAGGCACAGTCTGGGCACAGGGTGGGCTGTCACCTTGTTACCTGGCAGGGCCACACCCCACTCTCCGCTCCTCCTCCCCAAAACAAATGTTTACTGAGCGTCTGTCCCGGGGCGGCTACTTATTGCTGTTCTGAATCCGGGGGCACAGCGGTGACCACGAGGTCCCCTGCTCCTGCCCTCCGGGTCACGTTCTGGGGGTTTCAAGCCTTCTGGGACTTCCGGCCACATGCCCCCCCCCACCCCTTGCGAGGCTCCGGCTGTGACTGGGGTCCCAGGCGCGCTTCCCTCGGTAACCAGAACTCGCCCGTCTGTCTGGGCTGTCCTTGGTCACGGGTGTCCTTAGTCAGGAGGGCTGTCTCAGGTCTGCAGGACAGGGAGTAGGTGGACATCTCCTCTACTTCTGGGGGACCCGGTGACCGTCACCTCTGTCCTTGGGCTGAGTGGGGTCCTGGCGGGCCCTGGAAGGGGTGTGGCCAGTCCCTCTGTGTGTCCTGAGGACCCTCCCGTGGTTTTGCCCCCGCCCCAGCACGGTGTCCACCAGCATCAACGCCATGGCCGCTGTCACCATGGAAGACCTCATCAAGCCGCGGCTGCCAAACCTGGCGCCCAGGAAACTCGTGATTGTCTCCAAGGGGCTCTGTGAGTTGAGGGGAGGCCCGGGTGGGAGGCCGGGGCGGAGTATCCCCGCTGACTTTGCCGCCTGTGTCCGCTCCAGCGATCGTCTACGGCGCGGCCTGTCTCACCGTGGCGGCTCTGTCGTCGCTGCTGGGGGGAGGCGTCCTCCAGGTGAGCCTCCGCCCCTCCCCCACTGGGGTCTCCCCAAAAGGTGGGGTCTTGTTCCCCTTGAACCGAGGCTCAGAAAGGGTCACACGTGTCGGTGGCAGAACTGGATTCTCTCTGACCCCTGAGGGATTTCCTGCAGCCTCCCGGCCTGGGACAGGGAGGTGGGAGGGGCCGGCGGCGGCGGCGTCTGCCCTGGCTTGGGGGTGGGGCCACAACCGTCGGAGGAGAGAATCGGTATCTTTACCTCCAACGCAGGGGAGAGCGGCAGAACCTCCCCTTTGGGGAAACTGAGGCACGGAAGCGTCTCAAGGCCCCTAGTGGGATTCCTCAGGTCTTGCTTTCCCAGCGGGTAAACTGAGACCCAGAGAGGTGGAGCGACTGCCCTCAGCCCCATCCCCACGACTCTCGCAGGGCTCCTTCACGGTCATGGGTGTCATCAGCGGCCCGCTCCTGGGAGCCTTCGTCCTGGGAATGTTCCTGCCCGCGTGCAACACGCCGGTGAGCGGGTGGGCGGGGCGAGGGGCGGGGCCGAGCCGCGCAGCCCCTCCCCTGACGCAGGCTCCGCCCCCAGGGCGTCCTCGCCGGGCTGGGCGCGGGCCTGGCGCTGTCCCTGTGGGTGTCGGTGGGGGCCACGCTGTACCCGCCCAGCGCACGGACCATGGGGGTCCTGCCGTCCTCCGCCGCCCGCTGCGCGGCCCCCTCGGCCAACGCTTCGGGCCTCCCGGACCCGGACCCGCTGCTCCTCGCTGCGCAGGCCTCCAGCAGCAGGTGACAGGCCGGTGGGGGAGGGCGTGGTCAGGCCGGGCTCCTGGCCCTGGGCTCGCAATGAGAGCGAGCCCGGCTGGGAAAGCGCATTCCGGGCTGTGGGAAGGCGAGTGCAAAGGCCCTGGGGCCAGACTCGGTCGAGAATGGCGCGGCCGGCCGCTCTGAGGTTGGGGCGGGTTTAATGGGACAAGGCAGGGGTAGGCGACATGGTGAAGCGAGAGGAATTTAATTTGATCCTGTTTTCTATTGAGATGTAATTCACACACCATACAATTAACTATTGAAAAGTGACTTTTTTTTTTTACCTTTTTTTTTTTTTTTTTTGAGACAGAGTCTCACTCTGTTGCCCAGGCTAGAGTGCCGTGGCGTCAGCCTCGCTCACAGCAACCTCAAACTCCTGGGCTCAGGCGATCCTTCTGCCTCAGCCTCCAGAGTAGCTGGGACTACAGGC